>APFE030024921.1:0-19180 GCA_000404065.3 Pinus taeda
TTCCTCTTGCAGGGCTTGACCAAGATGTCAAAAACTATCCAAAAGCAAAAGGGTAATGAGGAAAAAAGCTTGTACCATTTCGGGTTAATTAAAATTCTCATTGAATTTTAAGTGCAGAAAAAGGGAAGGACATGGAAGGAATTTCTGGTTGCCAATCAAATCAAAGATGGAGAGGATGAGCAAGAATAGCAAGAGCACTCAGGATTTATGCTTGACATTGATGAAGAGATCCTTGTGCACAAATCAAGCAATGTCCCTCCACCTAGCAGTAGTGTGAGGATGAGAAATATGAGGCAAGAGGTTACCGAGAAAATGGAGCAAGATAAAATTTTCACTACATATACAAGAAGATCCAGGAGAGAAAAAAAGACACAGCCACAAGAAGATCAACCAGAATCAAATGCACATTCATCGATGGACATCGAGAGCAGTGCTCACTCACAGCCTAGACCAAAAGCCGAAATGGAGGTTGAGAGAAACAATAGGCAAGGAAAAGAGTCACCACCTGCAATCAAGAAACAAAGGAGGCTGGAAAAACAAATTCAAAAGTTAAAAGAAGAACGGATGGAGGCTAACATGCTGGAGAAATTCATCAAGAGGGAGACCGAGATGTTGAAAACTCAGAGTAAGAAAACCTTGCAGAAGAACGAGAAGCTTAAGGAGAAAATCAAAGAGCTCAAGGCTGAACAAACTGACATTTGCAAGTGGGCAACCAAATGGTATACTCAAAAGAAAGCCGTCAAGGAGAAATACAAGAGTTTGAAACATGAGCTCCACATTCAAAAAGATGCCCAAGCTAAGAAGAACATAGATGCATTGTTAAAAGCAGCAGAGGTATAGGCAGGAATAGACTATAGAGGCAGCGCATCAGGATTAGCATGAGGACATGGTAAGTCATTGAGCTTGGGGGAGATGTTGGTACCATTCCATTACCATCTTTTTCTTCTAGAAACACCATCATTTGTCTATATTTTTCCTCCACAGACCCCTTATATCCATCGAAATTGATTAATTAGTAGCATTATAGTTGTTAGTTTACATTAAAGTTAATTTATGAATTTTTATGTTAGAAATTAGGAATTTTCAACAAAAAGATTACAGGAAGTCATAACATCATGTAAATGGTTTATCATTTGACACGTGGCATGATAGGCAAGCCAAATCAATGGATAGGAACAAGACCTGGATTGTACATGCATGGTGAAAAATTGATTCTACAACAAATCAAAAGCTATTGGTTATGCAGTCAACGCTGCTCAAACCCCAGCCTTTTGGTTACAAAGGTAGTAAAAAGCCATGGTTTCCCAAACTAGTTTCGTTTTGTTTTTGGAAATCGGTTTAGATTAGAAATGGCCAAAAATCACTCCATTGTAAAAGCAGAAAATTTGCTTAATGGATGTACATTTGATTCAGATAGGGACAAGCAAATAAAGACTGTGTATTATTTTTTTTCAAAAACAGTTACGATTATTATCTCTGTGTATTGTTTGAGAACAGAACTCTTGTATGTGATTGCAATCTTCAGAACTTAATTACAGTGACCGTGTTAATCTAATAGCATTTATGCATTAATACTCTCGTTTCTTGAGTTTACTTCAGTGTGCCATTGAAGCATGGATGGGCCTTGCGTGGATTGGTATACTGTTAATTTCATTTCCTTAGCAGTTTTTGAATTTGAATAGTGTGCATAGTGTTTAGTGTTATTTCCATGGTTATGATTTTGTCGATTTGATTAGAAATTCTCACAAATGGTATTTATGGTGATAGCTTGAATATTTTATCGTTATATCATTGAACCATATCTTGTAAGATATTTGATCCATCGTTATATTTTAAAGCATCTCCATAGACTATGTTTTCATCCATTTAAAATTCAGTGTGCTTTTGATTTTTCATGAATGCTTAAATGTTAACTAGACAGAGCTTTTGTGCATAGCATCCTTGTAAGAGGATTAAAATCTTAGTCTAGCAATACGTTGTACCTTTAGGACAGTTAGATAAATTACGTGATCTGAGTGTTAAGGTGAGAGGAAACATATCTTAACCTTTTGTAAAGGAGTACTGTAGCTTATCATAATAAACACTTAGTTAGGAATCCTTTATGTCTGTAGACTTTAGACACGTGCCTCAAAGTTTACTTACCCTGGTTGATAATAAATCTAGTCTAATATAGCATCCTAGATTGGCCACTACTCTCCATTAACCTCTCAATCCATATCCTTGCAAGGCCAACCTCTGTATCCCTAGGGAAAATTTTTTCAATCGCAAGGCCAACCCTTGCAACAACAAAACTAACCCGGGTAGCAGAAACCCTTATATACAGATCAACAGGTACAAAACCCTAATGTCCTAGGTCAATAGGTATAGAATCCTTTTGGTAAAGGGCAGTAGCAACAAAATCCCTATGTCCAAGGGCAACAAGTGTATAATCCTTATGCCCAAGGGTACTAGGTTCAAAATCCTCTTGTTCAGGGGAATCAGGTTCACCAACTGTATGTTCAGGGACAACATGTACAATACCCATATGCCCAAGGTCAATAGTCTCAATAACCTCTTAACCCGTATGTTGCTTATAAATAACCTATGACTAGACAAAGACAAGGCATTCAATGTCAAAATCCTCCCTATGGTCAAGGTAACCCACAATGGGGGCAGAATCAAATGCCATATGGCCAAAATCCCCCACTATGGGGCCAAAATTCTTACCAGCAGGGATGCGCTCCTCTGGTTGGACCTGCTTACTAACCTCCAATTCCTTTTAATACACAATTTTATTTCTTGGCCACACTAGAGTTTCCATATGTGTCTTGCCTTATAGATGATCCAATTCTTCATTCACCATATTGGCCTCCAATTCCACCCAAGATCCTGAGAAATTGTCCAAAATTTGATGGGAAAGAAAAAGAAGATCCTTAAGCCCATGTGATGACATATCACCTCTGGTGATCTTCGAATTCTTATGTTGACGATTCCATTCATCTCTGTCTTTTCCAATGAACCCCCATAGGTGCTACAACCAAATGGTACATCAAGTATCCTTGAATTACTTACCATGAATTTAAATATTTAGCCATGGGTTTCCTCACGCATTTCCAACTACTGATTCGCTATGAAACTGACACCTATTTGCTCACATCGCTTAAGCAAGATACTGCAACACACATCTCTGATCACATCCATGAATGGAGATGTAGACATTTCCTAATCAAATTCAAGATTTTTGATCATTTGCTCACTAAATGGTTCACTAAGTCATTAGTGGCCCCGATTGCTTGTAATATAGCTATGGGTGGGTGTGTTACCGAAGCACAATCCATTTGTCATGCCCAGTACTTAGATCTAGTTTACTCTCATTCTAGCACTTTGTATGAGTTATTACTGGATGCTTCGCGGCCATAATTTGATCCCACGACATCGAAGTCACAGGCTACACCCCCTGTTGATGGAATCATTGGTTTAGTGTCCCAAAACCCTATTAAATATTCTTCCAAATAGAATTCGGTCTCAAACATTGTTTCCAATAGTTCTTCTCAAAATCCACCTAGCCTTGGTAAAACTTTAGAGGTCCACGTTGTGTAAATTACTGGAATAGAAAAATCCTCGAAAGGTAAGAAGAAAGGAAAAGCCAAGGGTAAAGCCAATGCTCCAAAACAGGGTCCTCCTAAATTGTTTGTTGGTGAGTCTTCTGAATGGAAACCTAAGTATCACTTCCTCACTTGTGAGGAGGATAACTACACCAAGGATTTTCCTCAACGATTTGAAGTTATTATTTTCCTCACAGGGACCCAACCTATCCTAAAGGAGCCATTTTAGTCTCAGTAGACCCAAATGGTAGACCAACCTCAATCCTTTGCTTCCTTAGGATCTCAAGTGTTCATGATGAGCATGCCTATTAATGTGGCTACTAGATCAAAAGATAACTGAACTCCTGCTCTGATAGCCAGGAAAAAGAAAGAAGCCACCCTTTCTTCTTCTGCTATGAGTTCTGGCCCTCTTCATATCGGTTTCCCTAGCCCTGATTCCGCTATTTGGCCACCCTGTCAAGGTGTGCTAAGGAAATCCTCATACAATCCCAACGCTCGAGCCGCTCAGCACTATAATCTTGTTGAGGACTTGGCTTAGGTGCCGTCAAGTATGTCAGCTCTCGAGGTGCTCCAAAGCTTCACATCACAGCAGAAATATTTGTTTTCAACTATTGAGGGTATTGTCCCACCAATTCCAATTTGATATGTTTTGATCTAGAGAACCATGTTCCATGCCTACCTCATCAGATTTCCTTTCTCATTTAGGTAATCGTCAATGAGAAGACCATCCACAGGACTGTCACTGATGAAGGTGCTTCCACCCGCATCATGTCAATTGCATTCTGGAAGGTCATTGGTTCTCCAGCTTTGAACGAATCCCTGAACACTTTGGAAGCTTTCAATCAACGCGATTTGTGACCCTTTGATGTCTTACCTAACCTTTCCATTACTTTAGAGGTAAAGATAATACAAGACGAGGTAGTTATTGTTGATGCCAATATCAATTATAATCTTCTACTTTGCCGTAGCTAGACCCATGCTATGGATGTTGTAGCCTCCTCCCTATTCTGCGTGATTTCCTTTCCCCACCAAAGGAATATTCTCACTGTTGACCATCTGTCCTTCTTTGCCTCTTGATCCTCAGATGGCAATGTTCTATACATCAAGCACAATGGTTCTCCCTAGGAGAGTGTGGCGGTAGGTCTTTTTAAATATTCTTCCTTAATGGGAATTTTTTCGCTCACACCTCCTCATGTTGCCTCTGTCAACATGGTCTCAATGAAATCTGACCCTTGTGTCATACCTTCACCAGCTTGTGTTGATACCTGGGGCAAGGTTATGCCACTTAGTACTGACGAAATTAATTATGTGGAAATTGTTTTGGCCTCATGTTCTATATCCTCTGATTCTTCTGTTTTGAAGACCTCTCTTGATATGTATTCTCAATCCCCATGGCTTAGCACTTTGGAATCTCTTGCTCCCTTAGATGAGACATTTACTAATGAAGGTATCATGGAAGTAATTTCTCTTGAGGAACCGCCTTGACCGATACTCATCATCATTCCTCGTTCCTGCCTCACCTGTTGGTCATGTCCACTAGTCTCGAAGAGTTATCTTCTCATATATCTATTGACATGTCAATTTTTCCTGCCATTTTAAGCTCTTTCAACAAAGGGAACCTTTATCCCTTCATGGATTTATTGCAATGGGGTTGTCATCCGATTTGTAACCCTCCCTCGCCTAGGGGTCATGGGGGAAATGCCTTATATGAGTTCTACTCTGTTAGTTTTCCAAGTCAACGCTTACTTGTTATGAGAACGGTAAAACTCCGGTGTTCATCTATGTTGATCAATTACCAAATTCCCAGCATGGAATCTCTCAAGAAGTACTATACTTCGGTAATCTTGCATGGTTACTTGTGTACATTAGTGTGCCATTCATTTTTTTGTAGTGTGGTTTGGTGTGTGAGTTTTCAAACAACTTTGCTATTTACTATGCTTTCCTTGCTTTGAAGATGTTTGTGACTCTCCACATCAGTTTTGTTGATGGTGCTTGTCGTAGTACCCAGAACCTATCGTCCGTAGCGTGGGCTATTTATGACCCTCACGGTGATTTGATTGATCTTCAAGGTATTTGTTTAGGTTGCACAACTATCAAGTTTTCTAAATACAGTGCGGTCATCGAACTATTGTCAGAAGCCATTTCTCTTGACATTCGAGAGTTAGTTGTCAACCTAGATTCAGAGCTTGTCATCCTTCAACTCAACGGGAAATATTTCGTCAGAAACCCTCAAATAATGAGAATGTATCTCCGCGTTCGTCTACTGGAAAGGCATTTTGATTACATTACATATCATCATATTCCTAGAAGCATGAATACATTGACATATGCATTAGCTAATTATGTGTTAGATTGACATTTGTGAAACATGCGAAAAGATAAAACAAATCATTTGTACCATAGTAAGCAAGAAAATATAGCATATACATATATATATGGTGATAATGTTTGATACATTAAAACCCAAAAAAAATAATATGCGTGTCTAAAATAACATCGGCGGCTCATAGGCCTCATACATCTGTGGCACGTAGGCCTCAAAAATGTAAATGCTGGACCTAGTAACTAATTAGTGTGGTGATCGTGGTAGCATGACATGGCTCGTTCAACACGAGACAACAATCAGTGAATCTGATATGATACTCCCACTGTGTGTCTCTGGTACTGGTAAGGAATGTCTCGCATCCAAGCATACTCTGGGATACCATGAGTCAACCCCTCAATGTTCCTCACAATCTCCTCCTCATTTTCACTCCCCTCCTGATAAGGAGCGATAACATCAAATTGGGAGGCGACGTGCCTAGCTGTTGGGGATGTCACAGTAGGATGCTCTGGTCCAAAATCTGAATTAACAAAGTGAAATTTTATAAACACATATATATCAAAAACAATTAAAAAGTCACAAAATAAAAAAATTTGATTTTTTTCCTTCATCGTCAAAATCCTCCCCATCTGGCAGCGGCATGTCTGGACCTCCACAGAAGTTAGTGCCACTGTATAGACAGTCCTCCACGACAATCTTTTGTCATGGTAGCCATGAAAATAAGGTAGGCTTCTATGACATGTGTTGACCATCAGTGACCTTGGGTTTCAAATGACTCTAGAGGGCCATCCGTGGGTCACGTGGCACTGGAGGATCTACTTCAGTCAATTGGTACTGGAATAGTGGAAACTGTTCCAAGAAAAAGGTCACTAGTACGGATTCGAAGCAAAATTGTTTCAGATTCCCTACCTTAGCTTTGGCCAATTGGCGTTTTATGTTGACCTTCATGGCTTCCACCCAATTGAAGATCGTCGGTGCTGTGAATTCAATGGCATATAGCAATTTTGACTTTTTAGTCTCATGCATTGCCTGGGACCCCACCACTCTATTGATGGTCAATAGTAGCACTCTCAGTTTTAGATTTCAAACGATGGCAATATCAATCTTGCTACTCTTGGATTTGAGGGCTTCAGGGCAATGTTTGGCAAGAAACATGGATATGCTTGCCCAAATTGGTCGTGGCTCATATAAGTTGACTAGTTCCCCTCTCTGGGACAATCCTGTGATGAGATATACGTCTGAAGTTTCTAACTCTAGCTCTTGGTCACCAATGATGATTATTTCCCGATTTATGTCCCAGAGACTAATCAGGTATTGAAGAAACTCAGGTTAGGCTGACATCCTTGGTGTGAGAAAGAATTTAAGGAGCCCACAATGCCTTAAAGAGTTCAGGCAATTTGGATCATTCAGTGCCTCAGTGTCCGCATCCTTGTGCTCACATTCTTTCCAGCCTACCATTTTCAACAATTCTTTCTTGTAAAGACCATGGATTTAAGTCAATAATCATTTTTGACCCATAGTTTTCAAATTCCAACAGTGGTTTTGAGGGGAAATTAGTTTTTTCCCTATTCACGGCCCCAACACGCTTGTTTTAAAAATAATTGTGCTGACATTGCGATAGGCCGTTTTAATTACCCTCGGCCGACACAATTCTGTACCCGAAAGTCTTGTCGACCAAGGGTGATTTTTTTTGACAAATCCTCCCTTAAAAATCTTAGAAATGGTTAAAAATAGCAATACATGGTATGAAAGTGAAGCTTAGGGCTTTGGATCTTACCTACAACTAGCGGATCGACGAATGACCTCTCGGATCACCCATAATTTGTTGTTTAACAATTAAGGCAAAAGTGAGTAAAAAGTCTTTCACATCAAGGTAAAATACTAAATGGTAAAAAATATTTACTTTTCCTCCCTTTTATTCAATTTTTCATGAAATATTAGGTTTTGTAAATATTTTGACCTATTTTTCCTCAAGAATTGGATAATGCACTTTACCTTTTTTGCACAGTGGAAAGCATTTCATCCCTCACTCTAGTTCGGCCTTCACGCTTTCGGGGGCATCTGTTATATAGCATTTTGTCATTGTCCTTGTACTCTCGATTCCTTGATCCTAGAGGACCTCTATAGTGAACCCTACATGCTTTCCCTTCATGAATAAACTCGCATTGTGTCCCTCTTCATGAGTAGAACAATTCCCTTTTGCACCATTTCACCCAAATATTCTATTTTTCCGAGTTTACAAGGCCGATGCTAATGACCCTTGTCCTTCTCGCGCTGATATGCATGAATTAACATTTTCCCTAGCACAGACCATAGTGGCTGAGTTTTGTTCCAGTTGTGCTGGTCCTCTTATGGAAAGTTTTTTAAATAAGGACCCAAGGCTTCCAGCTGTAGAAGCTTCATAACAGATGTCTCGTAAATGGTTTAGCCAGATGGGGTCAAGGATGTCAATTTGGGCTCCTTTCCCCTATAAGGATGGAACTACCTCAAAAGATAAGACCTTATCCCATGAGAAGAGGAACCATCTCCCATCCATTCATGCTATATAAACGTCCCTTTTCCCAAGCACAAGCTAGTGTTGTAGTGTAAATATTGGTGTGATGGTGCTAATTAAGTTTGCAGTAAACAACAAGCTATTCATAGTTGTATCTCTCTAGTTGTGTGAGGGAGAAGTGTGAATTTGGTTTAGTGTGAAGCCTAAATGGAAGAGCCTCAAAACTATCATTGTTGAAGCCATCGTGGAATGCTAATGGAAGTGTGTGGGAACCTGGTTTTATCGAAGGAGAACGACGACATCAAGACAATGGTTGTAATTTCTTCTTGATTCAATATATATGAAACTATCAATTGATTTCCTACATGATGTGTAATCTGACATGTTCATGGCTTAATGTTTCCTAACTTGTTAAATAGGTTGAATTATAATTTTTCTATTATCACGATTGTTTTTTGTTGTTGTTTACTTGTTTCAGGTGTTTGAAGACGGAAACAAGAGATAGCTGGAGCAAGAAAGCAAGGTAATCACCAAACGGGATAAGAATACTAAGAGGTATCCCTCTTAATTGGTTCTAACCTAAGGAAATCTTCCATAGAATGTATCGGTTGTGGCTAGACCCATTATCAGGCTAGAGGAATCATTTGTGTCCGCACTCATAATTTTACTTCACCACACCTAGTCAATGGTATGCACTAACACTCCCTTCTAGGTCTAAAGGAGCATTAAACGCCCTTCATGACCTGCGGGTCTACGTTAGCATGACCTGTTGGCCCTAAGGAGGGGTGTTAGGTAGCATGGGAACACTTTCAAACCCTAACATATGATTTATTTGTCATTTCTCCATCATTTTGACTAATTTTTGGGTGATTTTGTGTAGTTTTGGGGCCATCATCATGAGCCTATGGAGAGAAAGAGATCATGACAGTGAGGAACTACATATGCTAAATGATCCAACATGCATACTTTCTTTGTGAAGATGTGGCTTGATGAAGTATGCAAGGCTTGACCTGATGAAGGGTCAGGAAGAACTTCTGAGTTAGATAATCCAACGGTGGGATGAACACCAAGGGGTGTTCCGGATCGGGGATCAAGAGTTGTTGATCAACAGAGATGATATATACTTTCTGACAGGTTTTTCATGTAGCAGTGCACCAGTGAACTTGATCGAAGATAGGACATATCCACGAACCATGCTCGAGTTGGTCTAAACTCACTGCAGACGTGGTAGTGGTTTAGTGAGCATCATGGTCCCCATTGAGCAGATCAGGATAAGGCCCATGAGGGCCATTTTGTGGATGATCATGTGCTTGGTGGGGTCCAAGATTCCTCATGTAGCGACGAAGGCTCAACTATTACTTTCTATTGACTGCTTACAACCTCAAATATACAACTAGTGTGAGGCAGTTCTTCGCCAGCTAAAGGAAGAGTTGATAGCCTGTAAGACTCGTACCCAAATGAAATTTGTGTATGGTACTCTCATTGTGTCCTTATTTCTTGAGAGAGTTCCCGTGATGAGGCCACAAATGAGCTTGGGTCAGGCTGATCCTAGAGAACCAAGGCAACAGTGATGGGCTTAGCTAGATCCTCCTACTAGAGGGGGGTTTAATTCGACAATTATTTGAATATGACTTCTTTGAGTGGCTTAATGGCCAAATTATGATGATTGATGACTATGCTTATGAAGGCATGGACTTTATAGGAGATCGAGATTTGATGCTGCAACCTGGTAGTCATTAGGGGCCTCAAGGTAAGAAGATTTCTTAGAGTAATTAAAGTATTTTTTAACTTTTTAATGTTTATGTAATGTTTTTGATTTTATAGATGAGCAAGTGCTAATATGAAGCACTTGATTGAGGAATATGTGGCACCAGTGCGACTTGCGGGTATGCCTCGCTAAGCAAGGCGGGGGAACCAACTACCTGGAGCTGGTGCGGGTGTGGCGGCTTCCTAAGGTGGAGATGATGCGAAGAGTCTATGAAAGGTTTTGAGGAAATTCAAAGGCCTGAGCATGGGTGTTCCTCCTCTTCCCATGAGGGAGATCCCTTCCCATATGCAGCGACACACCGTCCATTTGCTTGAGTGATTTCTAGTTCCTCTTAGGAGGTTAGCTAGAGTCTTTTTTAGATTTAATGAGTAGTAGACTCTTAGCAATAGCATGGGTTAGCCAACAGGTGTTATAAAAAGCCTTAATATAGCTATTTTGCACTTAAAACATCCAAGTTTTGGGAATTTTCTGATGTGAAACACTGGATTTGATATATATATATATATATAGAGAGAGAGAGAGAGAGAGAGAGAGATTGACACTTTTATGATGTAAATGTTTTTTAATGTTTTTGTAAATTTTTAACTATGTAAATATTTACTTTCATGCATGTATCTATAATAAACAAGAGAGATGTCAATCTAATACATAGTTTACTAATGAGTCAACAAATGCATTAAATTCTCGAGGAATGTGTTCATATGTAATAAACTCAAATTGGCGTTCTAAGAGTCGTACCTTAAATAATGACGTAACAATATTGGATTTCAAATGTGATAATGATTTTTCAATTTCATAACGACAAGTTGAGAGTCTAACCTGAACAACAACATTAGGGGAATTTTGAGGTCTAAAATGGGCCTCCTAAGAAAAATCTACAACCAAAATAAACTTTATAAGAACCAATAGGATTCAAGATGATGATGTCAACCATGGAGGATGATTCACCATTTTTAGAGTAAAGGGGTAAAAAGATAAAAAAAAATAATAAAATAATAAAACTATTTTTTCAACTTGTATTTCAACTTATCTCCTTAAGGTTTTATTCAAATTTTTAGAGGGAGTGCTCGTTGTATGAAAAATTTAATTCCTTATCCAAGGAGTACCCATGTTGGATAATTTCGATGGACACTACTATAAGAAAAATGAAAAATACATGAAAAAACATGTTTGCAATCATGTTTTTAATGTATTTCTCATTTTTGTGTAGTAGGGTCTATCGAAAGTATGCAACATGGGTACTCCTTGGGCGAGGAATCAAATTATGCATCCAAAAAATGTTTTCACTTGAAATTTAAGTAAACCCATAAAAAGATAAGTTGAAAATACAGTTGAAAAAAATAGTTTTTCTTTTTGCCCTCTAAAATTTGATGATGTAATCTAATCTTATTTTATTATTTCCACTATTATTTTATTTCCTCAGGAGGCCCATTTTACACCTAAAAAATCCCCTAATGATTGGAGATGTCCCAAGATGACGCTTTAGTGAGAAGTGATATTATAGACATATACTTAGCAATACTGTTGGTGGTGGTGCCAAGAAAGACTCCCTCGAAACAAAGTAGTTTTAAATCAGGTGTGTAAATGACCCAAGCAATTGATGCAATGTGTCATATGTGATGACTAGCACCATCTTCATATCCTACGTATAGTAAGGGTGATGAAGACATCTGCACAACCAGAAACATATATGAGACAAATACTCGCAAAATTGCAAAAATCCATTCATAGCAAAAAGAGAAAAAACTTATAAATACATAAAATTACAAAGCTCATGCCTAGTGCAATACTAGGCATAATACTTTTTCAGATAGAGCCCATTTCGGGGCTCAGCGATGGCATTCCTTCACAGTCTTGAATTTCATAGGAAGCTTTTGAGAGGGCTCTAGTGATCACATATGGACCAATCCATAATCATTGAAGCATTCATGCCCCTAAGAGGTCATGTTTCTAATCATAGAGTAAAACAAGATTGTCTTCTTGGTAAGAATGAGGCTTGACATTTTTGTCATATTGGGATTTGACCTGACACTTATGGGCTTCGAGTTCTAGTGTGGCATCTCAATGGGTCTCATCCAGCTGATTGAGATACATCAAGCATTCTTCTTCGATAGTGGTGTCGGGCAAGAGTTCAAAAATGAGTTTCAATGAAGTAATCTGGCACTTGATATGTAGTACCACTTCTAGGCCATAAGTGAGTTGGAATAGTGTAAAGCAAGTAGCAGTTTTGACCGAAGTTCGGTACACCCACAATGGAGGATATAACGTACTATGCGAGTGAGTTTTGTAGTGACACTATTCTACAGTATCTAAGTAAGTTCACACAAGCTCTTTATCAACTTGGTGGGGTTGGTGTTAATGTTGTAGAAGCTAACTTGGTAAGCCTATCCCTACTAGGCCTTACCAAGAACTAACGAGAGGGAGAAACTACCAATTTTGGAATGCTTATGGTCTCATTTGGTACATGAGGAAATAAGGTGGAATACTAGCGATGGGACTTCATCCAAGGGCAAGGATGAAGAAAAAATTGCATTGGTTGGAAGGGGAAAATGGAATAAATCACAATCCAAACCAGAATCTAGCCAAGCGGGCAAGAAGAAATATTTGTCCAAAATTAAATACTTCCACTGTCACGAATTTGGACACTATGCCACGAAGTGTCCACATAAAAATCCGAGCAAGAAGAACTTAGAAGGAGGAGTAGGTGAATCTTTTTCTTCACAGTTTGAGCTTTACTTTACCCTTATCGCATGCATGGTAAGAAAAATGATGGGGAGTGTGTGGTAATTGGACTCAAGTGCATCGTTTCACATGACAGGGTGTAGACAATTTTTTAGTGACCTAGAGGAGGAAGACTTGAAAATGCACATCGAGATGGGGGATGACAGAAGGTACAATGCAGCTAAGATTTGTATATTCATTTTTCAAAGGGATTATATATATATATATATATATAAAAACTAGGGACACGCAGACATATATTTAATTTGTAATTGACAGTTCAGAGTTCCATGACTTTCTTCCTCTTTAATTGAAGAAGTATTTTCATGAATATCATGCTTTTATATGGGAATCGTGTCCACATGGATGCTGTTATTCCCACTAAGATGGGTGGCTATCTTAGAAACAAACAATCAAAGTCTACTATTGATTCCTTTTATGAAAATAGACGAGAGGAGAACCGAGAGGGCCAACCTGAGTCTTGCGCTCGATTCCATCTCCTTCTTGATAGAGTTTTTCCACTCGCTCTTTGTTTTCTCAGCTTCAAAAGGACTTGTAGAATCACAGCAACATACTACTATGCAAAAAACAAGGATCTAAATTCATAAATAATGTAGGATCAGATGTACATTAACCATATACAAGCATATATAAACAAGTACACCAGAATTGGAAGGAAAGAAGAATAGCTTTATTCAGATAAAAAGTAGCGAGAGGATTACAACCATGAGTAGCTCTGACCCAGCATCATCCTCCAACTAAGAAGCCCTTCTTCACCTCAAGCAAACCAAAATCACCCAACACTGTGAATACTCTCAACAGCACTAGTGGAGGTGATTTTGTGTTGAGTGAATTCAAAAATTTCTATGTGAAAGAAGGAATTTGACAAGAGTTGACAACACTCCACAAAACAAAACAAAATGGGGTGGCTAAAAGAAGGAACCATAGCATTATGGGCACCATGAGGGTTATGTTGCATTATAAAGGCCTACCACTATATTGTGGGTAGAGGCATGTGACACAACTGTCTATTTGCATAACCAAATTCCTCGTTTGATTCTCGGCATGATTACACCGATGAAGGTTTTTTCGGGGAGAACGTTGGATGTGTCACTCTTCAAGATTATGCAACAAATAACCACTGGCCTCCCTAAATGATAACTTAACCAACAAGATGTATGTAAAGGGTATACCTTGGGGAAGTACACAAAATCCACATTCCATGATCGGGAGAACAAAGCACATGCAGTCTCGGAAGGGATCCATTCTGATGTATGTGGACCTTTCTCGATAGCCTCCACTCCCAAACATAAATATTTTGTAATTTTATTGATGACTTCTCACAGAAGTGTTGGATCTTGATCATGCAGAAGAAAGATGAGACATTCTCCAAGTTGATATAATTCAAGGCACTGATTGAGAATGAAATCAACAAGAAGGTGAAGGCTCTCAGGAGAAATAATGGAGGTGATTTTGTGTCGAGTGAATTCAAAAATTTCTATGTGAAAGAAGGAATTTGACAAGAGTTGACAACACTCCACAAGACAAAACAAAATGGGGTGGCTAAAAGAAGGAACCATAGCATTGTGGGCACCGTGAGGGATATGTTGCATTATAAAGGCCTGCCACTATATTGTGGGTAGAGGCATGTGACACAATTGTCTATTTGCATAACCAAATTCCTCGTCTGATTCTCGGCATGATTACACCGATGAAGGTTTTTTCGGGGAGAATATTGGATGTGTCGCTCTTCAGGATTTTTGGAGCCTCTTTATACCACCATGCCTCCAATGAATCAAGGAAGAAGCTTGAGCCAACAATAGAATTGGGGGTTTTTATGGGTTACACAAAAACTTCTCAAAACTATTATGTGTACTTGTCATCCCTCATAATGAAATTTGTGTGAAGGGATGTAAAAGTTGATGAGGAGAAAGCGATGTAGTGCTCTCTCGAGAAGGAGCTCCACATCCCACTAGAAGAGGAGATTTTAGCTCCAAAGGAGGAGACTCACAAATTTGTGGGGTAGCCACAAATTGAGGAGCTGAGAGTGGAGACATCCACTCAAGAAGAACCATTCAGAGAAGGTAGAAAAAGGACCAAGCAAACTAATATACTTGTGCAGGATGCAAGGGAGAATGTGGGAGATCCTTCAAATTTGCGTAGGAAGAGAAGGTCATGATTGATACACTGGCTACATGGCTCTAATGACTAATCTTGTTGACACTGAGTCATCATATTTGGAGGAATCAATAGAGAAACCTGTATGGGTTGATGCAATGGTGGAGGAATATGAATCCATTGTAAAGAACAGTGTTTGGGAAGTGGTCCTAAGAAAAGCTAATAAATTTGTTGTGGGTTCAAGATGGACCTTCAAGGTTAAGTAGGTAGTAGACATAAGCATATAGAATTTTAAGGCCATATTTGTGGCTAAGGGATAGTCTAGGGTTGAGGTAATTGACTATGAGGAGACCTTTGCTCATGTAGTAAGGTACTCATCCATTAAATCAATTATTGCATTCTCCATGAAGATGGGGTGGAAGACCCACTAGATGGATGTAAAAAAACATTTCTCAATGGGGTTATTGAGGAGGAGGTGTACATTGAGCAACCACAAGGTTTTGAGACATTTGATGGGAAGTCTCATATGTGCAGACCCAAGCAAGCATTCCACGGTCTCAAACATGTACATCGTGCTTAGTACACCAGGATCAATAACTATCTCATTAGTTTGGGCTTCAAAAAAGTTACTAGAAGAAAACCTATATCACATCTTGGTAGAAGCTAAATTGCTTATTATTGTCTTATACGTTGATGATTTGATTTTAACTAGTGATGAGCAACTCATCAGATATTGCAAGAAGGACCTTGTAAGAGAATTTGAAATGAAGGACATGGGTATCATGCACTACTTCCTTGGGTTGGAAGTATGGTAAGGTGATGGGGAACTGTTTGTCTGTCAGGGAAAGTATGTAAATGAGATACTACATAAGTTCTACATCGAGAGTTGCAAACCCATGGAGACACCTCTAGTGACCAACTGGAGGAAGGACGATGCCACTTCATGTGAGGAAGTGGATGCTACTATTTATTGGTAGCTAGTGGGTTCACTAATGTACCTTGTGAACACACGATGAGATATGTGATGTGCATTCAATGATTTGAGCCAAGCTATGGTTAGGACACCCAAATTATTTTGGAAGGAAACTAAGCATGTTTTATGGTACCTCAGAGGCACAACCCAATTTGGACTAAGGTACAAAGAGATAAAGGGAATGAAGTTGTGTGGCTTCACAAATTCAAATTGGGTGGGGAGTCCATCAAACTCAAATAATACATGAAGTGGAATTTTTAGTGTTGGGTCTGCAACTATTTCATGGTACAACAAGAAGCAAATATTTGTGCCGCTCAGCTCGCAAGAAACTGAATACATGGCTGTAATTCAAGCATCATTGGAGCCAATATGAGAAACATACTTGTGGGATTATTTGGCTAGATGATGGATCGAACTATGATCTAATGTGATAATCAAGTTTTCATCAAGCTCTACAAGAATCATGTATTTCACAATCGATCCAAGCATATAGATATTTAGTATCACCATTCACAAGATTGTGTGCAGAGGCACATAATTTTGCTACAATACATTTCGACAGAGGAACAAAATGCTGAAATTCTGAGAAAGGCCTTGTCAAGAGGGAAGTTTGAGTTCCACAAGTGTAGAATAGAGGTGGTTGATAATCCCTTTCTTGCTGAGAGGGAGCGTTGAAAAATGTAGTGTGAAATTCTCAATTTGATTTTTCCTTTGATTAAATTGAGAAAAAATGAATTTCCACATTAGAAGACAACTTGGATGCAATTAATAGAGGTGACATGGTTCTTGTCACTTAGTTAGATCAATAAATTTGAGTTAGAGGAGTTAAAGTTCAGTTAAGCATGTGTGATTGTTAATTTTTAGCAATCAAGGTTAGTTATTTCAAGTTGTCTTCACTTAAACAAGTTCTAACAATTGGAGGAACTAGTGGAAGGTTATTTGTTTAATGGGACTTCAGTCAAACTCAATGTTCATCTAGTTAACTGATTAATCAACCCAAAATAGCTAGTGCATGGAGAGAATTCGAGTTCTCCAGTTGTGGTGGAGATTCTAAGGCAATGTAACATCAAGCGTAGACTAGTAAGTAGTGTACAAGTGTTGCATGCAATCAGATGATCAACCTTGGGAATTTCACAATCAATTTGAGGATTTTAGTAAATAATAGGGGCCTAATTTATCAGGGAATTACGTAAGGAAATAGGGGCTCAAGAAGAGGAAGAAATTGACTAAGTTTGGGTCAAAGCTTCTGAATGAGTAGAAAGATAGGTTATTCACTTTCAAGTTGTGCTCAGAGTGAGCAAGAAATTGTAATACTTCTTTATTCATCTTGGTAGAAGCTAAATTGCCTATTATTGTCTTATATGTTGATGATTTGATTTTAACTAGTAATGAGCAGTTGATTAGATCTTGCAAGGAGGACCTTGCAAGAGAATTTAAAATCAAGGACATGGGTATCATGCACTACTTCCTTGGGTTGGAAGTATGGAAAGGTGATGGGGAACTAGTGACCAACTGGAGGAAGGAGGATGCCACTTCAGGTGAGGAAGTGGATGCTACTAATTATCGATATCTAGTGGGTTCACTAATGTTCCTTGTGAATAAACGACGAGATATGTGATGTGCATTCAAATAGTTGAGCCAAGCTATGGTTAGGCTAACCAAATTATTTTGGAAGGAAACTAAGCATGTTTTATGGTACCTTAGAGGCACTACCCAGTTTGGATTATGGTATAGAGAGATAAAGGCAGTGAATCTGTGTGGCTTCATAGATGCAAATTGGGCAAGGAGTCCATCAAACTGAAATAATACATCAGGTGGAATTTTCAATGTTGTGTCTACAACTATTTCATGGTACAACAAGAACCAAAGGTTTGTGGCGCTTAGCTCAGCAAAAGCTAAATACATGGCTGCAAGTCGAGCATCATGTGGGGTAATATGAGAAAGATAGTTGTGGGAATATTTGGCTAGATGATGGATCCAACTATGATCTAATGTGATAATCAAATTTGCATCAATCTCTCCAAGAATCATGTATTTCACGATTGATCCAAGCATATAGATATTTGGTATCACCATTTATAGGACTGTGTGCAGAGGTGGATAATCTTGCTACAATATTTTTTGAGAGAGGAACAAGATGCTGACATTTTGAAAAAGGCCTTGTCAAGAGGGAAGTTCGAGTTCCATGGGTGTAGGATAGAGGTCGTTGATAATCCCTTTCTTGTGAAGAGAGAGAGTTGAAAAATGCAGCAAGAAATTCTCAATTTGAGTTTGCCTTTGATTAAATTGAGAAAAAATGAATTTCCACATTAGCCGACAACTTGGATGCAGTTAACATAGGTGACATGGCTCTTGTGAGTCAGTTAGATCAATAAATTTGAGTTAGAGGAGTTAGAGTTCAGTTAAGCATGTGTGATTGCTAATTTGTCGCAATCAAGGTTAGTTATTTCAAGTTGTCTTCACTTAAACTAGTTCTAATTGTTAGAGGAACTAGTGGAAGGTTAGTTCTTCAATGGGACTTCAGTCAAACTCAGTGTCCATCGAGTTAACTAATCAATCAACCCAAAATAGCTAGTGCATGCAAAGAATTCGAGTTCTCGAGTTGACCTTGGGAATAGCACAATCACTTTGAGGATTTTACTAAATAATAGGGGCCTAATTTCTAAAGGAATTGCACAAGGAAATAGGGGCTCAAGGAGATGAACAAATTGACTAAGTTTGGGTCAGAGCTTCTAAGTGAGCAGAGAGATAGGTTATTCACTTGCAAGTTGTGCTTACACCGAGCAAGCAATTGTAATACTTCTTTATTCACATCAGATTCATGCAAGAAAATATAAGGGTTTTTTAACAATTGCTCTCTACTCGAAAAATATGGTATGTATGTGTGTTTTCCTTATACATGTTTCCGCTTGTGGTTCGAAATTGTGAATTGAATTTTACAAAGGAGTAGAGTAAGATTGTGTCTTGTGATTTGATTAAAATTTCATGAGTAGTTTCAATTCTACACCATAATTTCTATATAACAAACAACACATAACAAACAACATATTCTTTGTGAATGTGTTGCATTCCACATCATCTTGGATTTTGTTTTGGAAATTATTTTTTTCTTATTTTTTTTTTAAAGATAAGAAACATGGTAATATTTTCATGAGGCTCTTCAATATGTGATATTTTGTATCCCATTTTGAATTCATAG
>APFE030024922.1:3667-23237 GCA_000404065.3 Pinus taeda
AGAGGGATTCTATGGGGCACAGTAATAACAATATGGGGACAATAGGGGCACAACAATATTAATAAGGGGTATAACTACAATATTAATGGGGTAATCACTAGTATTATAGGGACCCAACACTTATGCAACTAATTGCAACCAATCTAGTGGATCATTTTAAGCGTCATCACTTCTAGGTAGGAGCTACTACCTTTCTATTCCTTTTCATGGTTCCATTTTGAAATTTCATGTACATTTTTCAAGGTTTTGAGGCCCCCTAGGGCTCTAATTCCTCTCCCTAGGTCCAACAAACCCCCAAAAGATCGAAAGGTGGTTTGATTAGGAGGAAAATGTTGTGAGGCTGGCACTGCAACGCACTGTCTGCCCTTAGGAGGGTGCGCTGGGTGCAATCCCCAACTTAGTTTTTCCTGTTTGCCTCAAATTTTCACTGGTTTTTTGCATGAAATGTATCCTGATGACTCTCCTTGTGATGTTGTAGGTGTCTATTGGAAAAAAATGGCCTTGATATGGAGGGAAAGAGAACATGAAGAACAAGATTTGAATGCAGGTAATGATCCTGCCACAATCCAGGCTTTAAGAGATTGTGGGCTCCTAATTTTTTTTTGGCTTCTTGGTATGAGGCAGTAGGTAGATTTATTGAGGTATCTTGTGTATGCATGGTATATTCAAGCGCAAGCATTCAAACTTGGTGCACATACATTGGAAATATAGAGGAAATATATTTTTTGATTGGTTTGTCAATGTGAGGTGCCCCCATCTCTTTATATGGTTCAAGGATTGGTGGAGAAACAATCAAAGATTATGTCAGTTCACATTGTCGACCGAGATCCTAACCAACTAAGGATGGAAAAATTGACATCAAAGATGTATTTTGTTTGCCTCTAAGAACGATCTTGTTCCTTATTGTCAGATTAGCCAACAATGCATCTCTTCATGTGGTGAATAAGTCATGTATGCAATATGCTCTAGAATTTATGGAGCCTATAATATTCAACTGGAGTGAATGGGTATTGGTAAACATGAAAGAGGAACTGACTAAAGCAAAAGATGAACGGTTGAAAATTTTTGGCTATGGTTCAATTCTAACCTCTTTTGCTCTAGAGTGAATTCCATTTCTCAGGTCACAACATATCATGCTTGAGCCCACAGATCTGAGAGTCCCACAGAGGAGGAGATGGGTGGATCTCATGTCTAGGTTTGCAGGTCCTTCGTCGATGAGATTCACACTTGTCTTCTTTAGCTGGTTGCACACACAACTTATCATGATAGAAGACTATCGATACATAACGATGTATTTCCGTAGAGACTTGGAGCTCATGCATCCTGATGGTGAGCAATAGGGTACCATAGGTAAGACATTTTAACCATTTTTTGTATTTTTAAGTTTTACAATTTTTTTTTGTGATTTTGATGTATCTGAGACTAAACTATTGGTTTGTACACATGCAGATATTGGACCTATTTTACCAATGGGCTCTTCTTATCTTCATCATGCAGAAGACCCACAATGGGCACTAGTAGCAATACAAGTAGTCGCAGTAGGATGACAGGTACTACAGGATCTCGATGTGGCTAAGGTCCTAGCAAAGGCTGAGCATCATATGGAGGGGTTGACCCATGATATACCTGATACTAGGGTTGATGAGCTCCCTATGTGACTGCAACAACATACTATTGGTATGCCTAGTTGTATCAGTCGGCTTCCGTGCAAGATGGCTCATGCAGTGGTAGGCTACCATGAGCACTATGATTAGTCTACTAGGAGAATTATAGCCATATTTTGGTCACATGTATATTTTAGGCTGTGTGGCCAAATGTGTCTCAGGACAAATATATATATATATTTATATATATATTATATATATATATATATATATTTATATATATATATATATATATCTTTCATTTCTCTTATCATTCTATTATTTCGTTTCAATGTGGTATGATGTGTATTGAATTAATTTACATGTGTCGCAGATGTCTATCTAAAACATGATTAGCAAATGCATATGTCAATGTATTTATATTTCTAGAAATGTGTTGATACTGGATGAAATCAAAATATCTTTCCAGAAGGTGAACCCTCATGAACATGCGAAACATAGTTGGATTTCTAATTGAATAAACATTAGTTGATTGTAGTACTACAAGTTGTGAGTCAAGTCTGATGACAATATGGTGAATACCAAGTGAAATAGCATCAAACAATAGTTTGATCACTGCATTATACTAATCAATGTTATTTGTAGAGTGGCTGATGCAAATTCCTTGTAAACTCACTAACTCTCCATTTGGAGGAAATATGGCCCAAGTTGTAGAAGAGAGGTTTTGAATACTACGACTAGCACCATCAACATAACCAACATATGGTTCAAGGGATGTTGACATCTTCAAACCAAATATAAACAAAATTAACAGAAACCTAGGAAACTCTGAAGGGAACACACTGCAAACACACTCAATCAAACCAATATACAATATGTACACAGTGCACTATGTGAAATTCAAGTACAATATTTCTTAAGGTACAACCCATTTCTAGGCCGCTCAAAGGGAACTCCATCAAAATAAACTAGCTCATAGGCCCCTTTAGCAAGAACACGTTTGACAATATATGGACCCAACCACCTTGGCTCGAATATCCCTGATCCTAATTTATCGGACTCTTGATCATATAACATAATGAGGTCTCCTTCCAAGAAGACACAAGGCTTGACACTCTTGTCATATTTCACCTTGATACATTTATTATGAGTTTCGTTAACCATAGAGGCATCTCTTCGGGTTTCATATAAGCACGTCAAATGTAAAAGACGTTCATCTTCCGCAGAAGTAGCAGGGAGTAGTTCGACAACAAGTTTGAGGGATGGAATTTCACATTCAATTGGAAGGATTGCTTCCAGACCATACACTAATTGGAAATGTGTAAATTTGGTAGTAGTCCTAACATAAGTTCGGTATGCCCATAAAGCCTCATAAAGAATTAGATGTCAGTCTGACTTATGGACCCCTATCATATGTTGAAGCATTGTCTTGAGACATTTATTAATCACCTTAACTTTCCCATTTTCTTGAGGGTAGTAGGGAGTGGAACATTCATGGGAAATTCCCAGCTTGGAAGTTAGTTTTTACATCATGTGATTCCAAAAATGTTTTCCATGGTGCGTAATGAGAACTTTTTCGAACAACAAACCATACAATGACATGGTTAAAGAAAAATAAAGGATTTGTTTCTCTGGTATTGTTATATGTAGGCATCGCCTCAACCCATTTGGTAAAATAATCAACCGCTACGATGATATACCCATGCCCCCCAGTCGAGTGAGGGTTGTATGTCATGAAATCGATGCCCCATTTATAAAAAGTACCAATGACGATAACAAGGTGCAAAGGAGCGGGTGGGGCACAAAGTTTTCAATAAAAAAAATTGGCATGCATGACACTTCTCGACAACTAGGATATAGTCGTAAATATGGTGGGACAAAAGTAACCAACGCGTAAGATATTTTGTGTAGTGGCATAACCAGATAAATGACTGCCACATGCCCCTGAATGGAATTCATTTAATACTTTCTCATCCTCCTCATGGTTGAGGCACCTTCTAAAAACCATATCGATACCGTGGAGATAGAAAGTGTCACCGATTATAATATAATGTTTGGCTTGATATCAAATACTTCATTGGTTAGAGCGAGAGGTATCAGACCAAAATGTATGGGTCTGGAGATATATGAGAATGTCTCCATACCACAAGTCAGATGAAAAAATCACAAATAACGACTTATCTAGAATAGAATCACTAGATGTCGTTTCAACTTCAGAATTGGGAAGGTCACAAATTAACTCAACAAAAAATAGAGATTTCTTCAACTTGGATTTGATGAATTCCAAATCGAACTCTTGTAGGATTACAATTCACTTAGAGTATTTCCCCCTAGTAACTATCATGAGAGGATGTACATCATGGGGTTTCAAGCCAAAACAACCATAGTTTGACGGAGCAGGATGTAATGGTGAAAATTTTGAACAACTTGAACAACTGCCAAAGCTAACTACTCGGCACGAGTATACTTGATTTCGATGTCATTGAGATTTTGACTTAAGTAATAAATGGGATGTTCAGTTCCTATATCATCCTCTTGAACTAATACCATATCAATTGTTGTACTTGCAGTGATGAGGTATAGAAAAGAATCACGTTCGTAATCGGGGGGGTATAATAAAGACCTCGAACTAGTACATCTTTCAAGGCATCGAACGCTTTCTGAGCAACATCATCCCAATGGAAGGGGACCCCTTTCTTTAGCAGGTGAATAAATCCTTTGGTTAGTTAGGTGTAATTGGGAACAAACCTTAGAAGAAATTTAGCCTTCCCTTAGAGTTGTTGAATCTGAAGGAGGGAAGAAGGAGAAAGCAGATCATTGATCACCTGAACTTTCAAAGGATCAATGCGAATTTCTTGTTTGGGTACTACAAATTCGAGAAGAAGACCAAAGCTAGCAAAAAAAATGCATTTGTGTGGATTGAGTCGAATGTTAATTTTTCCACATCGTAAAAGGATAACCCTAAGATGCACTAGATGATCATCTTGATGTCGTGAATGAGCAGGAAAATCGTCCAAATAAGGTTTCACAATATGTTTGATGTCGGGAAAGGCATAATTCATGGCCCTCTGGAATGTAGCCCCAACATTATTTAATTTGAAAGGGAGTTTTTTGTATGAAAATGTGCCCCAGGGACAAACGAATGCAATATTATGTTGGTCCGCCGGGAGAATGTTGATTTGATTATAGCTGGAGAAACCGTCCATAAATGAAAATATCTCACAACTGGAACAATCATCAATGATTTGGTTAATGAACTGGGTGGGATAGTTTTCCTTCAGACAAGCATGATTTATGTCCCAATAATCGACGCACATGCAAATTGTTCCCTGTTTTTTCATAACAGGAACAATATTAGACACACATTGAGTTAAAGGTACAAGATAGATGAAACCAGCTCGAAGAAGTTTTTCAACTTCAGTTTTGATAGCAATGACCATCTTAGGATAAACAGGGCGAAGGCATTGTCACATTTGTTTAGCATCGGGATATGCTTTAATCTCGTGCACAACGATGTTTGGATCGATACTAGGAATTTGTTCATAAGACCAGGAAAAAACATCTCTAAATTCCTGGAATAGGGCCTTATAATTCTAAGAGGGAGGGTGAATCAATATTCCTTAGCAGTTAACACTTTTTAAATCTTTCAGAGCATTAGTTAATCTTCAATTATTATTAATGTTTATGCAATAAAAACAGTAAACAATAGAACACATTAGGCACAAGAATTTAGGTGGAAAACCCCCTCTGGGTCAAAAACCACTGAACTCTTTTCTAATAAATTCTTTAATCTCCATCCCCAACTGAAATGAAAGTTACAACTTCCTATAATTTTATAAAATAATTCTTCTCCAGCTCCCACTGGAAGGACGCCCCAATGCCCTGGTTTCTTTAGTAGTCAACTGAATGGATGCCCCAACATCCTAGACCGACCTACCACTCTAAAGTGTTCACAGGCTCCAACCTGTAGGTGACTTCATGTACCTGCCTAGCACCTCCTTGCCACCCTATAAAGACAAAAGTAAATAAAAAAGTGTGGATTCTTGTACCAGGGACAATGATCCACGTTACAATGATATTACAATGATTTTCTTTGACTAACTGACACACTAGGACCTAAACCCTTCTCCCGACAAACTAAGAACCCTTGTCCCAACGACAAACCAAAGCCCTCTTCCCAAAACAAATTTGCCTTCTTTAATTCTAGGCAATGAAACAAATTCCTTACAAATGTGGGCTCTATTACAGGGGATACTAACCCATTTATAATGACATATAATGTTTGAAAATACACCGACTCTTGGACAAAGTACTTACAAGACTTACAATGTTTATACAATGACTTGTTTAATGACCTGTCCCTTCTGCCTTGTTGCTGATTTTAAACTTGGTGATGAAACCGATGTAATGATGTACTACAACACTAAGAGATGCCAATATTTTGCATTGTCCCACAACAATATGTCCTCCAATAATGCTTTTGCCTCAATAATATGTCTACCTTGTTCTTGATGATTAGGTTGCATTGAACTAAAGAAAGTCTTATTACTTTGATATTTTTGATCTTATTGTCACTGCCTTCTTGTCTTGAATTCCTCTTCAATAGTTCACTGCTTGTTGTTCTTGTCTTCAGTGTAATGGTCAATCCTGCAAGAGAAGGTGCCCATACATCCCAACCCAAAAGAAAAATTCAAAATAAATCCAAACCTTAATTACTTACCTTTGCCTGCAATCACAAGTTATTTAATAATAACAATAATGACTGTAATAATTTTGCAATGAATAAAATAAAAAACCTGGGTTTCCTTGATGTGATGAAGTGCCACCTTTTCACAATACCTCAGTATACAAAAAGAGTCCTAAATAGCAGTTCCTAACCAATAGGAATTCGAGACTAAGATTCTTTGATTGCAGAGGTTCATATGTTGAAAATAGTTACAGCTCAGTACTTCCACTTATGCCATTCCTAATCGGTTCACATAACAAATTGTTTGATGTATCTTTTTGCAACAAGCCCTTGGTTACAGGTATGACTTTGTATGATGTTCCTCAAATGCAATGAAGGTTAGACTTATGCATTGTATTGCTTAATCTACAATATTAAAGGTAGATGCAACCTTTATCATTCCTTCGCCCTTCTAAAGATCGGGTCCTGTAATTAAGGAACTACAATAGATCAAAGCTGTGAACACTCCAAAATAGACTCTATCCTCCTAATTGTACTACATTAGTAGCCCAAGGATACCCGCGAATTTCAGAGCAATTTTTTTTTTTTAGAATGTTCGTCTAATTCAACTTAGGAAGGAGATAAGTACTCCTTCTATAGACTATGGAAGGGATTTATTAATGGTGACCATTTGAACTTTCTTAAGGCCTTGAATCAATTAAAAATTTAAATAATAAATACCTTACATACTAAGGATAGATAGCCATTGGTCATGACGTAATTAATAAGGTTCTTAATTAGATGTTGGATAAGACTCCTTGTTTGTAGGAGACATAAATTCCTTATGTGACAATAAACAATGGTCATTTGACCGTTGGGTGTTAAGAAGGGCTTCTTAATGTACGTTGGAGTATGTCATAATATTTTCGGATGTTGAATATTTAAAAAATGTATATTTTTGTTGTAAGGTAAGTGAATCATTTTAAAATTCTTCCTAATATTTGTATTAATACTTATTTCCTTAAATTATTTCTTATTAGTGACTTACCCTTAATAACTCTTAATAAATTTGATGTTAATTGCAAGAAAACCAATGATTGGCTTGGCTTAGTGCATATGATCCTACCTAAGAGTTAAGTCTATGATTGGTTTACTATCTTTGGATTTTCGAGTTATTAAACTTATATGAGGTGAGATTACGGTGAGAAACCCTGTCATATATTGACAATCATTAGGGAATAAGGTGATGTCTCAACCCCTAGGGTTTTATCCCACTAATGAGGGTTTCTGACTTCAAATGAAAATAACTCTCAAATCGTGAAGAACTAGGAGGCGTACCATATATCAATGGAAACATCTCGATAAGTAGAATCCATAAAGAAGATCTTTGATGCAAAAAATGAGTTGTCAAGTCAAAATTCCGATGCAAGATCTGGGTAGCCCCTAGTGCTGCTTGGGTTGACATCAATGATAACCACTGATCAACAATCTCCCCCTTTGGTATTGATGGAAACACAAGTACTCCCCCTGTGATCATGACACCTATTGCTACTGCCTTCTCTCCCCCTTTGTCATCAATGTCAAAGGGTAACTCCCCTTGACAAACAACCATCCTGCGGACCTATACACACCTCCACTCCCCCTTTCTACTCGAGTAGATAAGAGAAAGGGTCTAATGAAAACTTGGGAGAATCCCAAGCTTTTGGCGAAGATAATCAAATTCTTCATGAGGTAATGGTTCGGTAAAGATGTCAGCAATTTGTTCCTTTGTACCAACATATTCAAGCTTGATATTCTTTTCGGTGACTTGCTCTCTAACAAAATGATATTTAATCTGAATGTGCTTCATTTTGGAATGCATCACAAGATTCTTGGAGATACTGATGGCACTGGTGTTATCACAAAAGATGGGAATAGGCTCAGCAAAATTGACTTGAAGATATTGCAAAGTTTGCTTCATCTAGAGAATTTGAGTACAACAAGCTATTGCTCTGACATATTATGCTTCTACTGTGGATAACGAGATTGAAGACTACTTTTTACTTAGCTTAACAATGAAACAAGACAACCACCTAGATAGAATACTGCTCCATTGGTACTCTTACGATCATCAACACTTCCTGCCCAATCTGCATCTGTATAAGCTTGGATAACCAGATCATTTCCTTTGGGATACCATAGACCATATTCCATTGTGCCCTTAAGATACCGAAGAATTCTTTTGATGTTAATAATATGAGATTCTTTTGGTGCTACTTGGAATCTTGCTACTTGTCCAATTTCCTGCATCACATCATGCTGAGAGGCTGTCACATATAGGAGACTACCAATTATGGATCTATACAACCTTTGGTCCACATCCTTTGACGAATCTTCTAAGCTTAACTTGCAACCTGTTATCATGGGGGTAAGGACTAGCTTGCAATCTTCCATCTGGAATTTTTTGAGCATTTCCTTGATGTGCTTGGTTTGATATATGAATATTATTTTATACTGCTGAGAAATATGAAGCCCCAAAAAGTATGTCAGCTCGCCAAACATAGACATTTCAAACTCACTTTGCATTTTTGTGGCAAAGTCTTTACTTAATCTATCATCATTGCTTCCAAAGATTATATCTTCCACATATACCACCATAATCGTTAGGTTATCTTGATCCACTTTCACATAGATATTGTTGTCAATGCTTCCTTTCTTGAGTGCTTGTTGATGTAGATACCTATCAAGACGAGCATACCAACACATAGGAGCTTTCTTGAGACCATATAGTTCCTTATTTAATCTGATAACATAGTTTTCTTTGTTAGTGAGCAGAAAATGTTCGGGTTGTTCAATGTAAACTTCTTCTTCAAATTAACCATTTAGAAAGGCTAACTTAACATCCATTTGGTAGACCTTGATTTTTCTTGAGCATGCATAAGTGAGAAACATCCTGATAGATTCCATTCTGGAAACGGGAGCAAATGTTTCTTCAAAATTGATTCCTTCAACTTGTGCATATCCTTTGTAGACTAATCTTGCTTTATTCCTGGTAACCTGTCCATCCTCATTCAATTTGTTTCTGAATACCAATTTAGTTCCAATAACATTTTTATCCTTTGGTCGTGGAACCAATTCCCAAGTGTCGCTCTTCTCAATTTGATCCAGTTCTTCATTCATAACTGCTACCCAGTGTTCATTTTGACTAGCTTCCTCAAAATTTCTAGGCTCAAAAGTTGCTAAAAGGGAAAGATGGGCTTGCTGTGATGAACGAATCTGTCGACTTCTTTTGGTTCTAATTCCTTCATTTATGTTTCCGATGATCTGATTTGACGGATGATTCTTTTGATACCATTATTTTGAATCTTTTGGATAAACTTCTTGTACATCTTGCTGATAATTTCTTATTTCTTCTTGGTTGACTGGTGTTTCCTTTTTTGATTGGTCTTGTTCTATATATTCTTCTCATACTTCACAGATCTACCTTAAGCCCCTCAGATTTGCTTGAAGAGATTATCTCATTGTTATCCTTTATAACACAATCTTCTTCAAAAGTAACATTTATACTTTCAACTATTTGTTTTTGCCTCAGATTGTAGCATCTATAAACCTTTCTTTTGCGTGAATAACCGAAGAAAATACCTTCGTCAACACGGGAATCGAAGTTGCCCAATTTTTGGTCTTCTCTTTTGATGTAGCATTTACTTCCAAATATTTTGAAGTATTTGATGTTAGTTGGTCTTCCTTCCCATAGTTTGTATAGAGTCATGTTACAATTGTTCCTAAGGAGGCATCTGTTTATAATGAATATGGAAGTATCAATTGCTTGAACTCATAATTTATTGTTTAAGTTTGAGTCTTTTAACATGGTTCTAGCCATTTCCTGTACGGTTCTATTTTTTCTTTCAGCTACTTCATTCCGTTGTGGTGTTCTGGCTGTTGAGAATTGCCTTTTTATTCCATGTTCGTCACAGCATTGTTGAAATTCTTTGGATGTGAATTCTTTGTCAGTATCTGATCTTAGACATTTGATATTCAAATCAGTTTCATTTTCAACCAATTCCTTGTAGATTTTGAAACATTCAAATGCCTCAGAATTTTTCTTCAGGAAACTTACGACTGTCATTCTGGTGTAATCATATATCATTAACATAAAGTATAATTCACTGTCTAAACCTTTTGTTCTCATAGGACCACATAGATCAGTATGTATTAATTCCAATGGATGTGACACAAAATGTTCCTTTGTATTAAACTCAACTTTTGTCTATTTTCTGTGCCGACAAGATTCACATATTGTATTGGTAGGTTTTGAGATTTTTGACATTTCTCTAAATGCTTCCTTTTTGCTGATCTGGACCAAACTGTCAAAATTTATATGTCCCATTCCTTTGTGCCATTACCATCTCTCGTATTATTTTTCCAAGAAACGCCCTTTAGGTGTATCATCCAATATATATATATATATATATATATATATATATAATATATATATTATATATATATATTATATATATATATATATATATATATATTATATATATATCTCGTTTGGAGCTTTTCTTGCTGTAGCCACAATTTTACCAAACTTGCCTTTCCTAATTTCACATTTCTTCGAGTTGAATAACATCATATGTCCTTGATCGCACATGTGTCCAACACTGAGCAGATTTTGATTCATATTTTCAACCAGCAACACATCCTTTTCTAATGCATCCTTGCTTCCAAGAGTGATCGTACCTGCTTCTATGATGTTTGAAGACCCATCATTTCCAAAAGACATTGTTCCATCTTTCTTTTCTTTCAAGGATATGAACTTATTTCTATCTCTAGTCATATGTGTTGATCAACCACTGTCAACATACTATAAGTTTATGTTGCTTTGAGCCTTGAGAGTGAGAGAACAACTTTCATTCTGATTTTGTGAGAATTCATTTGAAGAAATTCCAAGTCTGCAATCTTTGACCAAGTGTCCAAAATTGTAACATTTGTAACATTCAACATCATCTCTAAAATGATCAAATATGTTGATATTCCGCCGAGTTCTGGAATATCCATTTCTAAGAGACCTCCTGGAATTATATTCATTCCAAACATACATGCGACATTTTGTAGCTCTATTTCCAATCCTTCCACATGAATAACAATGACCATAAAAGATAGGTTGATACTTGGGAGGAAATCTTCTTCGAGCAATTATCTTCCAAGGTTCTTCCTGCGAGTCTTGATCTCTTGATCTAGCTGGGAGATCTACCTACTTGTTAGATTTTGCATATCCATCTTCTTTAGTTGTCATAGAAGGACTTGAATCATTTTCGAATTTTTCATTGTAACCAAGAACAGTCTTGTCACTGCATGATCGCTAGTTGCTAATGAGTTCGTCCAAACTCTTTGAGATGTTGGCGTAATTTTGAAGAGTTTTTCCATTTTTTACTTCCTTTCATAAATAAATGATTTCAGCTTCCAACGCTTCTCTTTCGTTGTTGCTCTCCTTTAATTCTTTCCTGAGCGACGATTCTTCAATTCGTTTTTATTATTCAACCTTGATTTTAATATTTAGAACCTGTTCCCTTTATGTCTTTAATTCGTCTTCAAGAGTGTTAACATGCTTCTTCTTGGCCTTGATCTCTTTGATAGCCCTGATCACTTCGTTTTGAAATTCAATCTCAGTCATTCCTTCTTCTTCGTCTCCTTCTTCGTTAGGTGCCTCTTGCTTATTGTGCTTAGCCATAAACAATAATCCTCCATTGAATTCTCCTTCATTATCAGTGTCTTCTTCGGATGAGGAGCTATCTTCTTTAGAGAAGAAACTTTTCTCAAACCATTTCTTCTTGCCTTGCTTGTTGAACTTCCTAGGACTTTTCTTTGCTTTCGTAACAGCGTCATTTTTGTGAGGACATTTGGCTGCAAAATACCCAACCTCACCACAATCAAAACATATTAATGGAAGTTTACCTTTGAATTTTCCTGTACCTGTTCTCATTTTCCATGTGATGTAGGCAAACTCTTTATCTGAGAATTCTTCTTCGTCTTCTTCGTTTTCCTCATCCTTATAATTGCAAGTTTTTTCTCTTGGAGTCTGGTTGTCCTTACTATTCTTCTTGGATGTGACAAATGATGTTTCTAAATGAGATGTGCCATCCTCTTCTTCAATCCTCATTTCATATGCCATAAGAATTCCATGCAATTCATCTATGCTGAGATTGGTCAGATTCAATCTATCTTCCAAGATAGATACCTTAGGGTTAAATCTTGTTGGAAAGATTTTGAGGATATTTCGGACAATAATTTTCATTTCAACAGGTTCTCCCAAATCTTCCATTGTAGTTGTTGTTTCATCAACACGCTGAAAGTATGCAGCAATATCTTCATCTTCCCTTATTTTGAGTTGCTCAAAATTTTCCCTAAAAATTTGAAGCTTTTATTCTTTCACCTTTGAGTCACCTGCATATATATTTTCAAGCTTGCCCATACCTCTTCAGCAGTTTTGCAACTCAATACCTTAATATAAACATATTTGATAAGCCCACTGATAATAAGATATTTAGCCTTTGCATCATATACCATATTTTTCTTACCTTGTTCATCCTGGGTCGGTGTGAAACCTTTGCCAACGATTTCCCATACTTCGTATCCTTGCGACAACAAATGAACCTGCATTCTCAGTATACTCCATGATGTCCTTCGAGTTGTTAGACTTCTATTGAAGGAACTTGGCTATGATACCAATTGTTGGAAATACTGAGAGGGGAGTGAATTAGTATTCCTTAGCAATTAGCACTTTTAAAATATTTCAGAGCATTAGTTAATCTTCAATTATTATTGATGTTTATGCAGTAAAAATAGTAAACAGTAGAACATAGTAGGCACAAGAATTTAGGTGGAAAACTCCCTACGGTTCAAAAACCACCGAATGCTTTTCTAATAAATTCTTTAATCTTTAGCCCCAACTGAAATGAAAGTTACAACTTCCTAGAATTCTAGAAAAGCATTCTTCTCCAGCTCCCACTAGAAGGATGCCACAATGCCCTGGTTTCTTCAATAGTCAACTAAATGGATGCCCCAACATCCTAGAACAACCTACCACCCTGAAGTGTTCACAGGCTCCAACATGTAGGCGACGTCATGCACCTGCCTAGCACCTCCCTTCCACCCTGTAAAGACAAAAGTAAATACAAAATTAAATACAAAAGTGTGGACTCTCGTAACAGAGACAATGATCCACGTTACAATGATATTACAATGATTTTATTTGAATAACTGACACACTAGGACCTAAACCCTTGTCTCAAAAACAAAGAACCCTTGTCCCAACAACAAAGAACCCTTGTCCCAACAACAAACCAAAGCCTTTTTCCCAAAGCCTTTTTCCCAAAATAATTTTTCCTTATTCAACTCTAGGCAATGACACAAATTCCTTACAAATGTGGGCTCCCTTACAGGGGATAATGACCCATTTACAATGGCGTACAATGTTTGACAAATACATCGACTCTTGGACAAACTACTTACAAGACTTACAATGTTTATACAATGACTTGTTTAATGAAACTGATGTATCTGATGTACTGCAACACTAAGAGATGCCAATATTTTTCACTGTCCCACAACAATCTGTATTTCAATAATGCTTCTACCTCAATAATATGTCTACCCTGTTCTTGATGATTAGGTTGTATTGAACTAAAGAAAGTCTTACTGCTTTGATATTTTTGATCTTATTGTCACTACCTTCTTGTCTTTAATTCCTCTTCAGTACTTCACTTCTTGTTGTTCTTGTCTTCAGTGTAATGGTCAATCCTACAAGAGAAGGTGCCCATACATCCCAACCCAAAAGAAAAATTCAAAATAAATCCCAACCTTAATTACTTACCTTTTCCTGCAATCACAAGTCAGTTTAATAATAAAAAAAATGGCTGTAATAATTTTGTAATGAATACAATAACAAATCTGGGTTTCCTTGATGTGATGAAGTGCCACCTTTTCACAATACCTCAGTATACAAAAACAATCCTAAATAGCAGTCTCTAACCAATAGGAATTCGAGACTAAGATTCTTTGATTGCAGAGGTTCATATGTTGAAAATAGTTACAGCTCAATACTTCCACTTATGACATTCCTAATCGGTTCACATAATAGATTGTTTGACATATCTTTTTGCAACAGGCCCTTGGTTACAAGTATGAATTTATATGATGTTCCTCAAATGCAGTGAAGGTTGGAATTTTGCATTGTATTGCTTAATCTACAATCTGAAAGGTAGATGTAACCTTTATCATTCCTTCGCTCTTCTGAACATTGAATCCTGTACTTAAGGAAATTCAATAGACCGAAGCTGTGAACACTCCAAAATAGAATCTATCCTCCCAATTGTACTGCGTTAGTAGCCCAAGGATACCGGAGAATTTTAGAGAAGTTATTTTTTTTTTTAGAATGTTCGTCTAGTCAACTTAGGAAGGAGATAAATACTCCTTATATATACAATGGAAGAGATTTCTTAATGGTGACCATTTGAAGTTTCTTAAGGCCTTGAATCAATTAAAAATTTAAATAATAAATACATTACATACTAAGGAAAGAGAGTCGATGGCCATGAGGTAATTAATACGGTTCTTAATTAGACGTTGGATAGGGATCCTTGTTTGTAGGAGACATAACTTCCTTATGTGACAATAAACAATGATCATTTGACTGTTGGGTGTTAAGAAGGGCTTCTTAATGTACGTTGGAGTAATTCATAATATTTTAGGATGTTAAATATTTTAAAATATGTATCTTTTTGTTAAGGTAAGTGAATCACTTTAAACTTCTTCCTAATATTTGTATTAATACGTATTGCCTTAAATTATTTCTTATTAGTGACTTACCCTTAATAACTCTTAATAAATTTGATGTTAATTGCAAGCAAACCAACGATTAACTTAGTGCATATGATCCTACCCAAGAGTGAAGTCAATGATTGGTTTATTATCTTTGGATTTTCAAGTTATTCAACTTATACGAGGTGAGATTATGGTGAGAAACCCTATCGTATATTGAAAATCATTGGGGAGTAAGGTGATGTCTCAACCCTTGTGGCTTTAGCCCACTAATGAGGGTTTTTGACTTCAAATGCAAATAACTCTCAAACCATGAAGAACTGGGAGGCATACCATATATCAATGGAAACATCTCGATGAACAGAATCCATCGAGAAGATCTTTGACACAAAATAATGAGTTGTCAAGTCAAAATTCCCATGAAATGTCGGTGTAGCCCCTGGTGCTGCTTGGGTTGACATCAATGACAACCACTAATCAACAGTCTTATGATGGTCTGCTGACAGAATTCTGATTTGATTATAGCCAGAGAAACCATCCATAAATGAAAATATCTTGCAACTAGAACAATTATTAATGATTTGGTCGATGAACAAGATGGGATAGTTGTCCTTCAGACAAGCATGATTTATGTCTCGATAATTGATGCACATGCAGATTGTTCCCTATTTTTTCATAATGGGAAAAATGTTAGACACCCAGTGAGTTAAAGGTACAAGATAGATGAAACCATCTTGAAGAAGTTTTTCAACTTTAGTTTTGATAGAAACAACCTTCTTAGGATAAACAGGGCGAAGGCATTGTCACACTAGTTTAGCATTAGGATACATTTTAATCTCGTGCACAACGATGTTTGGATCGATGCTAGGAATTTGTTCATAAGACCAGGAAAAAAAATCTCTAAATTCCTGGAATAGGGCCTTATAATTCTTGACCTTGTCTGGAGAACAAGATGCATCGATATGTAGATTTTTGACAATGTCATGTTTAATTGAAATGTCAAGAGGGATGTTCTCTTCAATGTTCGATAAGTTATTATCATAATTGACATCGTAAATGGATCTGAAATTCATAGATAACTCAACGATATTGGGTCGATAAAGTTCATGAAGATCGTCCTCGAAGGAATCTGGCAAGGAGGAACGATGATGATGATCGTCCTAGGGTACATCATCTCACATCATGATCTCCATGATGCTATCGTTAGTGGAAAATGTATGAGATAAAGGATCAGATGAAATACCATAATATAAATAACGATCAACCCAATTAATGGAAGAGGAAGGATCAAAATAAGCCACACAAGCCAAATGGATGGCTTTGTAATCTTGCTCAATGGGGTTGAGCGACATACTTTCACCAAAAATATCGATATTAGATTGATTTGGTACCACCCATGGATCAAATGGAGCAGTGCAAGAAGAAATCATATTAATATAGGTGATCAAAGTGGATTTGTCAGGAAATTAGGGAGGAGGAAGTGGAAATGTTCCCATAAGTGAGGAATACTTAAGCAATGCTACTCCAACATGCTGATATGGGTGAGGGGTTTCCCCAACGAGAGGGATGCTTCCAGTAACTTAAGAATCAATGGAAAATAAAGTGAGTTTATTTATGGCTATGATACCTCCTTTATGAGGAAAAGAAATCATGCGAGAGTATGTGGAAACAATTGTAGCCATGGCATAGACCCACATACGACCTAGTAGAATATTGTAATCTAGAGGTCCATCGATAACTTTGACTTCTACTGATACAATATTGCCACCTAATTCTACATGTATAGAATTCAAAATCCCACATGGTTTGTAAGTTCTTCCATAAAAATATTTCAAAGTGGTTGGTGACTGGATCAATTGGAGAGAACAAATAGCCTTCCAGCAAGACAGAGACATAATGCAGGTTGAGGGGCCTTCATCCACAATGGAACAATGAATATTTTTACCACGAACAACAACCTAGATCATGAAGGCTAGTTGAGTTGGAAGTCGAGGTGTATGGTTCTCATGGTTAAAGACTACCATGTTGGAATATGAAGGATTAATACATCCATTGTCGAGTCCAAAGACTTCTTTTGTGTAGGGAAAATTTGCAACACCTCAAGAGTGGACATAGTTGATGGGGCCTAAGCAAGGTCCTCAACTATCTTATAATTTTGAACAACTCTTGCGTGAAATTTTATGTCAATTTATGAATAACATCCTTGGGAGGCTTAATTGTTAATTCAATAAGTAAGAAATGGAGTAGAGTCTGATGGAGATGTGGTTGAACTGGTAGGTTATTCAATAGCCTGACTGTTTGAAGGATTCATATTATCATAGCCATTATTTTGGGTAGCCACCAAAATACCATTTTTAGGCTTAGTAGATGAAAAAATTAAAACTGAATTAGAGGAAGTAGGGTCCCGTGCAACCAAATTGGTCTCCTGATTTGGGAATGGGTTTGTCAACACGACGGGTGTAGCGAAGGATTTAAGGAATTGACTCACCTCTGCTCGGTGCTAAAAATCACAAGTGAAGTTCTCCTCATTACAAATTAGACATGGGTGACAAGGTTTCCTCTTCTCTTAAGGAGACTGATTGTTTTGTTTATTCTACAGAGCATTTTCTTTCTTATTCTTACCTTTTCCTTTCTTCTTACTTCCTAGTTGCAAAGATTTTCCTTTAGATGATTGAACGACATTGATCTCAAAAGTTGAAGTCGCAGGAGTGGAAGGAGGGTTTTGAGTAGTGACGACAAGAGTTTAACCAGATGGATTACGTGTCCACTCTTAACTAGTAGAACCAATCACGCCATCAGCAACATGTGATTCTTCACCAAGAGTTTGAGAAACAATATTGGTAGGTCGTGGAGCATTAGGTATCTTATCATACATAGTGCCAGATTAGATATAAATGAGATCCAAGTATTAGGCATGAGCGACCACCTATTCTTTGGTTACGACTCTGCCTTTGGCTACATATTCTGTAATAGATGGAAACAAATAATTTATGAACCATTGAACTAAAAATTGATCAAGAATGAAAGTATTAACCAAACAATGACAACATTTCCATTCATGAATATGATCAGAAATGTGAGTGGATTTACTCTGTTTGAAATTGGTTAAGAGTTCTATTTTAGTCTCATATTTGATGGGTAACTGGAAATGTGTTAGAAATGTAGTAGCTAAGGTGCTAAAATTATCAAATGAAGCTCAAGGTAGTTCTATGTACCATTTAGTTTTCGTATCGATGAGTGTATGGTGGAAAAGAAGAAAACAAATAGAATCATCATTGAGGGAGTTCAAAGAACACCACAAATGATATGTCATAATATGCATGGATGGGTTTTCTCCAGGATTTCCATTGAATTTAGGAATATCATAAGGAAACTTGGTAGGAATAACCAGTCACCAAGAAGAATGACCAATGGGATCATCAATGATCCTAGTCAAATCCGGCTATTCGAGAGTTTCCATGAATGGAAACTGCATGTTAAGGTTCGGTGGAGGATATCCTTGATAAGAAGGAATAGCTTGAGAAATAGGTATCTGTGTCTCGGGATAGGGAGGATTTTGATAGCCAATATACACATAACCTTGTTGTCTAGTTCCAATATTACCTTTCAAAGGTGGGAACAATTGAGTTTGGCTTTGTTTACCATAAGGCATATGAGGGATACCTTGATAAGGTATATATGGTTGCCTCGTGGGTTTTTTCATCATCCAAACATAAGGTGGATTCAGTTCTGGTTGTGCATGTGTCATACCATACACATTTTAACCCATCTAAGCTTGAGGAATGGCCTGCCCAAACTATTGTGATTATAAGTTACCTTGAAGAGGTTGGGTATACATAGGTTGAGATGCGTTAGCTATCAACGAAATGGGTTGAGTTAAAGGTATATCCTATAAAGGTTGGATCACATTCATTTGAGTTTGGACAGGTTGAGACATGGGTTGTTGAACAAAAATATGAGGGGTAGATGGAACAAGTTGAGAATTTAGAGATGAAGCCACAAGTGAACTAGGTTGAATAGGAAAAGTAGGTTTCCAAACACTAGCAAGCATTCTTGAATAAGGAGGAATCATTTAAGGCTGAGAGCTAATTTTAGGAGAGATGGAAATGAACCTGTTAGTGTCAGTCTTTCCAGCCTTCCTCCAGTGATCAAATATGCTCTTACAAAGTGGTCTCAGAGTGTCAAGGTCAAATTTTGTCATTTCAAAGAGTTTTCAAGCAAAATTTGGTCACTAGGCTTTAGGTCTAGGGTTTGCTTTTACTCCTTCTAAAGTTGTCCAAATGTCGGTCTTATGTCACTATTCAGCTGAGTCTATCATCATTCATAGGGTTGTCATTATCATGTCAGCGTCTAATGAGTCATTTTACATCTTGTTCACGCTTCAGTTGTGCCTTGGCAAGTTCATTTCCCTCTCCTAGGGTTTTGAAGCCAATTTCTCTTGGACGGTCAAATCAATGGAAAAACTTGTTTCCTGATGTTCATACACCTTCCCTATCCTTAA
>APFE030024938.1:0-16819 GCA_000404065.3 Pinus taeda
TACCCTAGGATAAAGAGGAGAGGAAATTGGGTGAAAAGGCTAAAAACGAATTCTTCTTACCATAGGAACAATTTTCAGAGGATAAGAAAGGGGTCTGGAGAACTAGCCTACAGCCATTTTGGAGCGAAGTCAACCTTCAAATTATGAAATATATTACCTGTGAAGGGCGGTTCAATATTGTATATGGTTATCACTTCTGTTTTCTAACTGAACTCAGGCACAAAATGGATTTACCCACACAACAAAAGCTGAGCATCCCCTACTTCCTCCTGCAATCCTTGATTGAGTGTGCCACAAAGCTAAGGGAAGGGAAACCAGACCAGCTGGCCCATCATGGGCTTATCAAGCTCCTGGTAGAAGATGCACTCCATACCTATACTATCCCTCTCTCCTAGGAGATTTTTTGCAATATGTCTAAGGATGATGATATCCGAATTTTGGTCGAGGAACTCACTTCCTCCAGTAGCAAGGAGAAGGAGCACATGGAGGCAGAAAAGAAAGCCAAGGGTCAGGAAACCCCAGGAAGACCACCAAAGCAAGGACAAAAATACAAACAATAGAAAGGCCAAGCTGCTGAGGCCAAAATGGTGGGTGGAAAAATGACACAAGCACCTAGCGAGAAGAGATTGCAAAGTAGGGCAGAAAGGACTGAAAAATTCCCAGCAAGTGAAGGCACACCTAAGGCAACCACAACCAAGCTAAAGGAGAAGGCACCCCTAGCCAAGCAGGCCAAAATAGTGCCAACTGGTTCTACAGGAAGCCAGAAGGCCATTTCTACAAGAAATCCAAAAAATGTTTCTACAGGAAGCCAAAAAACAGTCAGCACAGGACTTTCTACAGGAAGCCTAGAAAAAGGGCAAGCGAAGGAAGAATCTCCTGAGATTCTAGCTAGGGAGGCAGCAGCTGTGCTGGCTGCCCTTAGCACATCTCGAAAGTAGAAAGAAAAGTGGAAGAGGGAGCCTTCCATGTATTTTAAGGCGAGAAGAAGCACGAGGATTAAAACTGGTAGACCAAAGGAGAAATAGTCCAAACGACCAATTACAGTTGAAGACACCCTATCCAAACAAAAGACATCCATCACATATGAGCGGGGAAGCCTGAAGACATCCACATGGAAAGAAAGGATGGAAAAATTGAACTCAGAGGACTCTCTACAAGATGCCAAGGCTGCTCTACAGGAAACATTGGCTAGGATGAAGGAGACCGAAAATATGGAGGAAAAAGCAGCCAAGTCATCATTGGAGGAAGAGAAGGATGATACCACTATGGAACTAAGCCCCCAGCCTAGCCTGGCTCTTATTATAACTTATTACAGGCCGGGAAAATCATTCCTCAAAAATTCATTGTGCCACTTTTCCTAGCACTAGAGGAAGAAAGAGTAAGGACCCACACTTGGATGAAGATCGCTAAATCCAAGGGGGTGGCAGATATAGGTACTATGGAGGAAAATCTCAAGGAGGCCCAAAGAGAATTGGCAAGGGTACGGCATGTGGAGAGCTACCAGCAGGCCAATCTACGAGAAGAGAATGAGCTGCTTAGACAACAACTACAGTCACAAGGACAGAGGAAAGAAGACAAGCCTCACCTCTTGGGAGAATAGAAGCGACAGGAGGAGGCCACAATAGCCAAAGATACCACAGAAGGGCCTCAAAGAAAGGAAGGAATGTAAGCTAAACTTGAGACACTAAACCGGCAACTACATGAAAGAGAATTGCAAGCAGGCCTAGAAATACAGTCTCTAAAGCAGCAGATATAAGAGAAGGATGCCCAACTGGCCTGCATGACCAGTTGGGCAATGGAAGCTCTGCAATGTAGGCAGCTGGCCAAATCCTACACGCTATACCTCAAGGATAAATGGATGCAATTTTAGATCAAAACTTCGGCACAGAGGGGTATCACCCAAATCCAAAACCCCCAACAATTCATGGCTTTATGTAACAGCAGTTCGTCAAAAGACAAGGCCAAGCTATCAGAGTTCTACCTTCATAATTTGTCCCTTCCCAACATGACCTCGTGGGACCCCAACACAGCAGTAGGGGACATGCAGCTTATGGCCATGACCTCATGGCTAAACCATGAAGAAAAGAGAGCAGTAGAGGTCAGAAATGTCATGTACCGGGAACTACAAGAACCACTATTGATTAGAGCAGAGCCAGGGGACCCCTCAGCATTGATATCCACCCACCAGAACCTAGCAAACAACTCTCAGGCCCTGCTAGAGTACATGGATCATCAAGCTTAGGCCATAGCACATTTTGAGGACATGGAGCTACTATTGGGGGACAACTGTGTTCATGCTTGCACCCGTAAGTGGAACACGTTGTCCCACAGCCTCAAAATCAGGGAATACCACACCCCAAGTATAATGAGGGAGGCCTTGGCATGAGTGCTTCTCTACAAAAAGTCTATGTAGAATCTTCAGGCCAGCTGGATAGGCCTCAAGTTAAGTCCACCTTTGCTTTTGGGGTTGCTAGAAGGAGGCACAGAAGAAGAGGACCATAAGCAGTGGCAAGAGGTGGAAAGGAAGGTCGGATTCCATGATAGCGAAGAAGATATTACTTCAGAAGCCTAGGATGTGAGGGAGGCAATCAAAGAAATTAAGGACAAGGAGCTGGACTACTTGCTCAGAGGATGAGCAACCCATTTAGCAAGGGAGTAATGATGAGCCCCGAATTGGGTAACTTATTGGGCTCATTTTTCCTAATTGTCCTTGTTCAATCCTCCATTTTTCATAGATTATACATTTTTTTAGTATGTTTATGTCGTTTGAACGAATAAGGGTGGTCACTCTAGCTAGGAGGCTAATACGTGGTTATTTCAGGTTTTTTGGATAAATGTTGGAGCAAAACCAAGCAATCATGGGCTATGTGAAAGCCAAGCTTGAGGTGAGGATTCGTAGGGGGTTGTCTTTGACATTAAATGGCCCTTCCTCGGGATATCCAGCCTTAACTCCGAGCTCACAGGCCACCAAAACGGATCCTAAAGGCATCCAAGCAGATTTTGGGAAAGGGACTGTCTACTATCAGTTGGGACAGCTGAGTCCCTTGAATTTAGGAGGCCTGCTAGGCCCCTCGTGATGTATAAATAAGAAGGCCTCATAATTCTTAGTTTACTTTTGAAACCATTGCATTTTTTGCACTATAGTGCTGTCACTTTCAGCTCATTTGCTTTTAGCCATTGTGGCATAACTTTCGGTTGATGACTATTTTTTGATAATGACAAGCAGTCCTCTTTTGTATCAGCTCTGAGTTATTTATAGGAGTCGTAGCTCTTAGGGTTGGGCCCAACCTCAGAGCCAAGGCCTCCTTTAATGTATTGTTATTTTTCCTTTATGCATCGTTGTTTCTCCTTTATGCATTTGCAAAATTATTTTTGATTAGGCACATTAAATTGTGATGATAAACTAGGTCACTGTTGATGGTTAGAAAAGCTTTTGATGTTTAGATTAGTTCGGTAGGATATCAACAAGGAAAAAAGCTCCAGAAAAAGGCCAATGAGCATCTTTGGTTTCGCCTCTCCCTCATAGTATCAGGGGCTGGGATCAAAGTAACCTTGTTGTCCCAAACAAAAACACTATTTTTTCTTTTCCATGCAATCACTAGTGTACGGTTTTCATTTTCAGAAGTTGGTTACATGTTCGGATCTTTGAAATGTTTCGTTGCATAGTTAATATATATGGTTCCCTTGCAAATAAAGCATCTGTTCATTCACTTTACTATTAGCTAGATTAGATTAGGTTGGTATAACTAGGACTGTGATTACATGCAAGTCTTTGTTGGTTCAGTTGGAAATACACCGTGCAGAGCACCTCTACCACTTCATCCACCCAAACTTCATCAGAACCTTCTGTTCCATCTCCTAACTAGGTTTCTCACCCCATGTTTGTCATCTTGCCCACATAACCCTACCTCTTCGTGCAACCATTGTTTCAGCCTTCTTTGAGCAAATTTAGCCATCTACACCTTCCCCCAACTCCATCCACCAGTCCATGGACCACTTCAGACCCCTATCTACCTCCATACCCATTCCTTCATCTTTACTCACTCATCCATCCTCCAAAATCCCATTCCTAAACTTCTTGTAGAAATTCCTAAACATCGTGTAGAACCCGTGCAGACTTCCTGTAGAAGCTCACATATGAGGTTTCTTGATAGCCACAACTTTGTGAAACTCTCTCAAAGGGTGTTAGTGACACATTAGGCCCTCTCTGAACCTTCCCGACCTCTTCCAAGCATTTCTCCTCATCGATCCACCTCTGCACAGTCAAGAACAGTGAAAGCCTATGCATGAGAAATTTGGCGACCGATTCAAAAATACAAAAATATGTTTTCTTCAGATAGAGGTAGTCTAGAAACGTGTATTTTACCTTCGTAGAAGTAATGGAATCTATTAAGTAGCTTGTATTCTCTTCTTTGCATTAGTAGGACTAGCTCATAGAATTAGGGTTTGCTAGGGTTTGCGCTTTCCTTCAATTTTCAATTTCTTTTTGCAAGAAGATTAGCTTCCTTCGAGTTAGCTTCCATCCATCAGTTAACAAGCTTCTTCTCAAAGCTCATAGAAGTTGGCTTGAGCCCCTAGAGAACTTGTGCTAGCTAACCAAGTGACAGTTTTGGCAAGAGCTATTACTTGTTCATACAATACTGTCGCTTCCAAGTTTGTTACGAACTACCGGGTTGATAAAAGTAAAGAAAGGAGTCCCAGAAGTTGCAGCATTATTGCTACAATACTGGATCTCAGCGCTAGTCACCAACTTAGGGATGTTTTTTGCAATTTCTCTGATGCACTGCTCCCTGTCTCAAATATTTTCCTTAGTGATACTTCTGAAATGTCGAGCTAACACTTCTTTGATACTCTTGTGAGAGGTTTGGAGCTACCCTTTGTCATTAAAAATCACAAAGATTCTGTTGTGAGCCCTATTAGCTATAGTGGATTTATGAAAAAATTTAGTATTACGATCCCCTTCTTTGAGCCATTGAATTTGAGACTTTTGCCTCCAAAATATTTCCTCTTGTTGGCAAAATTTCTCCCATTCTTGATGGTGTTTATCAACTTGCTGACTTTTGTCATTATGAAAACCCTCTGTGATCAAGGGGAGAACCTTAGCTGTTATTTCTCTATTTGATAGCATAAGCTCCTCTGAGATAAAAAATCTATCAAACTTGGAGGTGACCTCAGCCTCACCTCCTCTTTTGTTGTTCCAAGTATAAAGGCCATTATGCATTGCCGAGTCAACTAGATTCATATCATTTGTAAAGGTTTGGAACAATTCGGACTCTTTATTTAGCAATCTGATGCCTCCTTTTTTTTCTAAAAGTGATTTAATCATATTAAAATCTCCTCCCAAGACACAAGGTATTTCTTCATGTCTGCTTCTGAGCTCTGCCAAGGAGTTTAGTAGTCTTAGTTTCTCATCTATTCTTTGTGGCCCATAAACATTTATGGCGAGTAAAGTGTCCACAACTCTCACTGGTTTAAAAATTACAGATAGATAATTTCTTGATGCATCCACATCTAATATACTATTTCTGTGGGGGTTCCATAGAGTGAATATGTCACCCACTGTGTTTTCTTCTTTAACTTCAAGAAACTCAAATCTGTACATCCATTTGCTATGTATTTTCTTTAACTTTTGAATGGAACATTTTGTTTCCTGAATAAAGATTATATCCAGTGTTGCTAGTTTCATTCTCTGACCTAACATTCTTTGTTTTCTTTTACTCCCTAGACCTCTGATATTCCAAGATATGAAATTCATAATTAAAGATTTGTGAAAGAGTACCTGTTTAGGTCTTTCATCTTACCCGAATCTATCATTATCTTTCCACACTGCATCAAGAGCTCATTTTGATTTTTCCTGCCCCTATTCTTTCCTGGATTTCTAGATGCTAATCCTGGAGTTCATTTCATAGTTTACACACCTTTGTGCTCCTACTTGTGAATACTCTTACCTTTATCCGACCCTCTTTCCTAGGTTTTCCATAAAAATAACTATTGTATCTGAGAGAATTCTTCCAGAGGTATTGATTGTATTCATCCCTTGGATCCTTGCCTCAAGAATCCTTCCAGATCCAGGTTTTCCTTGTCTAGAATTTCCTGTAATTCATGATCTTCCAGATCTATTTCGCTTTAGGTCATTTCCTAGCCCATTTCCATTTCTCCATCACTCATAGTAGTCTCATTTTGATGTACCATATCTTGAGAGTGTTTTCTATCTTCTTCCTTTTCTTTTTCATTAGGATCTTTCTCATGAGATAGATCATATTTCGTGTTTTCTTCATTCTCATCCAACACTTGAAACTTGTACTGAATGAATTTCTGCCTTTCGTTTTGTTGTTGCTTCATTCCCCTTTTTCCCCCTTTACTTCTGCTTGCCACTTTCTGAAAGCTTTATGTATCCTTCAAAGTATTGAGGTATTATTTGTTGTCTACTTTACCGAGAGGGAAATCTCTAAAGAGATGTCCATGTTCATGGCATATATGGCATCTGAATGGGATATGCTCGTAGTCCACGGTTTGCACCCACTTGTCATCAAAAACTTCCAAATTAGCCTCATCCGGAAGAGCTTCTGATAGATCCATTTCCACACATATTCTTACAAAGGAAGTATATTTCCCTCTTCTTCTGGCTTCAGAAACTTTGACAAAACGTCCTACTTTATTACCAATAGCTCCTAACGATTCCATTTACCAATAATCAAGAGGTAGAGAATATAGCCTTACCCATACTGGAACTGAGGTGAAGGTCTCCTGCTCTCGGATGAAGTTCATCATCCAAGGCCTCATATAGGGACAAGCTGCTGCATAAAAGTAAGGTCCTCCTTCGAATATTCTGTCTTTGTCTTCAACGTTTGAGAACACCAGTGTGAAGAATCCCTTTGACCCAAGATGTAGGTCAATGCTTCCTTTGGGCTTCCAATGATACTTGATCCACATTTGTAAAGCCTTTTCAGTGGGCCATAGTCCCATGCATTTACAAACAATGGCATAGTTCACCATGTGTTCTCTGTCTGCTTGCAGAGCAGGATCATTTAATATTACTCTTGGAGTGATTTCAAATTTAGGCTTGCATGGTCCCTTTTACCTTGGTTTTGTGAACCAAGAGTTTTGTCTTCTTCCTCCTTGTCCCTTATGCTACTGTTTAGCTTGATCTTAGTCCCCTCTGTCCCCTTATCATCATCTCTATTTTTTTCCCCAACGACATCTTTGTTGTTTAACTCCATTGTTTTGCCTTTGCTGGATACCGCATCCTTGTAGGAGGGAGCCGAGATCCGTCCTTTGCTTCCCTCCATCAGAAACTGTCTCTGCTATCCTCTGAACTATCACCACATGATCCTATTGTTTTTCCTCCTCCTTAGCCAAGTCTCCATCCAAAATGCACTAAATTAACTCCCACTATTTTCGAAATACTCATTATGGTTGGTCCACTATCATTTTGCAAAGGGAAAATCAATTTTCTCCACTTATAAAGTGTCATCACTCACTCTTATTCACTTCCAATTTGCCCATTTAACTTTCCAACACTCGATCTCATCTAATCAAGGCGATTATGTCATACAAAGAGAGTTTTTTTCATCCATAACTCGAGTTCTCAAACTGTGTTACGCAAATAACTATGTTTCTACTATGCATATACCACAAAGCTCCTCCATTATCTATCCAAGGTTTTGATCACCCTAAATAGTTTCCTCCATCATTTTAACATTGTTCTACTTCTAATACATGTTGGTGGTCTATCTTAAGGTTTAAATCTTGTCTCATTCCTCTAAGTTGTGCTTGTTATGCCTCATGTCTACTTCCTCGGGTTTTTGGAATATAGTTAACAAGGTTTTCATTACTTTCATGTCAAAGTGCTGCTAAAACCTATATCCATATATTTTTACACCATCATATATCCTAAACTAACCCTCCTAGACATTCTCCATCAAATCAACTCTCAAAATTCATCAATTCTACCTAAACCGTGGATAAACTACACCTTTTAAACTACACGACTCTCTTTTCCTTATTTGGAAACCTTCCACTCACCCAAATCCTGTAATTCCACTTTTCTTAACTTCCTAAAATCCCTCACTATCCCCCCAAATTTTCTTGGAATTTTTTCATATCCCTATCCCCCTCATTTCCCTAAAACGCCTTCACATTTATTGATAATTGCGTGTTTTCTCATAGTCAAACCCTAGTTTCTATCCTAAGAGCTAAATGTTGACATGGAATCTGAAAACTATGAACAAAGCATAGGGGTGGACATGTGACCGTACATGAACCTACATCAACCCATGAGGTCTACTCATCTCCCTTCATTATAAGATCGTTTGAAGATGCACATTGTATTACATTTTTCCAAAGAATTGAAGAATTGGAGAATAATGACCAATGGACTAGTTCTTTTGCCACCAAACTTAAAAAGAACAAAGTGACCATAGCATGAGCTTAATTCAATGTTTCATGGAAAATTATCTCTGCAGCTGCAGGGATTCCAAATGCTCGAGAGATTTGGTTGAAGAGAGAAGACCTTGACCTTCAAAATTACAAGAAGTACCTAAAGGAACCATACAAGGTAGCTTCAACATATATTTTTCCATTCAAGCATTTTTTGGATAGATATACCCCTCTGATGAAATGATCATGAAGAAATTCACATGTGAGAGTAGATATTCTAGGGTGTATAAGTAACACATGAAGCTTTTGATGAATTTCACTAATGTTCAGCGAAACAATTTGTCTCATTATTTGTACAAAAGTGTGATTAAAATGAGAGAAAAGGTGAAAAAGCTCAGAGAGAATCACCATACTAGTTTGTTTCATCATGGCCTAGTGAAAGTGCTAGCATTTCATGAGTTAGCACAAGAAAATCTCTCTTGGGATCACTTTTCAAGTTGATCTTTTCCTCCATATTCTTCTCCTAGGTCTAGTGGTGAAAAAACACCTTCAAGCTCATGAGTGCGGTAAGAGGTTGCTTCTTCAAGCAGACCAACCAAGACGAAGGACAGGGTAGAAGTATTTGAGACATATGCGAGAGGTGATAGGCTTGTGTTTTCTCAAAGGATTATTGAAAGGGCCAAGCCTACAACATGTGAACAAACAATTTTCTCAAAGCATGAGGAGTCCTCTCATCGAGGTACAAATATGTCAGATATGGAGAAAGTATATTAGGATAGAATTGAAGATGAAATCATAAGGGATAAGGAGGCTAAGATCAAGAGATTGGAAGGAAAATTGGTAGAGGTAAATACTGTAATAACATTCTTGTAGCAAGAGAATATGCAATTGAAGGTGAACCAAATGATCCAAGATAAACGAGGAGTTGTTTCAAGGAAGGAAGATGCAAGGGCGAAAGCAGTGGATAAAATGAAAGTGTTAAAAGGTAAAGGAAAACAAAGTACATTAGGGAGACCAAGAACAAGATCATCCAAGATAGCACTTGAGCTACAAAGTGAGGTTTCTCCACCAAAAGAACAGATTATGGTAGATGACCTAATCATTAGAGAAATCAATGAAGATAGGGTATATTGGCTTGATAAGATCAATGGACACCTTGAGAAGCTCCTCAAGAAGGAAAACATGGCCAATAAATTTCCAAGGCATATGGTTATGCATGACTACACAATAAACAAAGTATCCTAAGTTAGAGTCAAGCATTTGAAGAGCAAGCTCAACGAAAACCTAACAGGCCAAATGGAAAAAGGGAAGCTCGATTTACTCTCTCACGCCTCCCTCATGGCATAACATATCATATTATAACAAATCATATTATGAGGAATAGTAGAGATCAACTTGGTAACCAAGGTTTTAAATTCATGTTGTTTATTTCATTTTCTCAAAAGAAATACCATCATAAAATCATAAAACTAAAGTGTCATGTCCAAGTAAAAATGTTACTGTGGATCCACTATCATTTTGCAAAGGGAAAATCAATTTTCTCCACTTATAAAGGGTCATCACTCACTCTCATTCACTCCCCGTTTGCTCATTCAACTTTCCAACACTCCATCTCATCCAATCAAGGTGATCCTTTCATACAAACAGAGTTTTTTGCATCAATAACTCGAGTTATCAAACTGTGCTACACAAATAACTATGTTTCTGCTATGCATATACCATGGAGGTGCTCCATCATCTCTCCAAGGTTGTGAGCCCCCTGCAGTTGTTTCCTCCACCATTTTAACATTGTTCTACTGCTAATACAGGTTGGTGGTCTATTTTAACATTGCTTGCTCTCATTTCTCGTCAAGCAACCTAAAAACCCTAAATTCCAAACACTCAAACAAAACCTATACATCTAGCCTAAAATATATTTCTCTTCGAGTCATTGAGTGAGAAACCCTTAGAGAGATCACTCTCTAGTTTAGAACGGCTAGTTTTTGAACAACAAGTGGTTTGAAGTTACCTCTTTCGATCTCCTCCTCAGTGTGGGACATTGTAGGGGATAACGCAACATATGTGAGCTATGAAACAAGGGGATGGGTGAGTTTCACTACAGTGCTTTAGAATTGTATGTGATATGGTGAGTGGTCTTTCAAAATTGATTGTATATAAGGATGGAGTGTGTAAGGGATGTGCACTTCAAAAATATCACAGTGCTACATTTTTGTTCAATGATAGAAGGTCCAAGGGTGTGTCCCACTTGACTCATTCTAATGTGTATGGTCCTATGCCAATGGATTTTGTGACATGATATTTATATTATGTGACATTTATAGTAATTATGTCTCTAAGGTCATGTGCATAATTCTTAGAGGCCTTGCATGAGGTGTTGAGTGAGTTTCAAGAGTTTAAGGTGCTTGTGTAAAACCAAATTGGGAAGAAAATAAATTTTTTTAGATGATATAATGGGAGTGAGTATCCCTCCAACAAATTTGAGAATTTGTGTAAGGAGAGAGGAATCGAACAAGGGTTGACATTGTCATATAATCCAAAGTAGAATGGATTTATTGGAAGGAAAAATAAGGCCTTCTTGTGGGCAATGAGGGCTTTGATCCACGATAAGAATTTGCCTATGTTCTTTGGGGTAGATACTTGTAACACATTTGTGCATTTACAAAACATGTGTCCTCAAAATATTTTAGGGGACTAGAATGCTTAGTAGGATTTCAGAGGAGTGAAATTGAGTAGACCCAATTTCTCATCTTTGGTGATACATTTAATGTCCACATACCATTTGAGAAAGGTATTATAAATGGAGCCTTAGTAAGAAAGGGGATGTTTGTTTGATACAATAATACTTCACAGGTTAGAGGGTACAAGACCTTTAGCAGGTTGCATGTGTGGAATATATTAGTGTTAGAGGATCTAGAGAAAGATATTCTCAAGAATGAGGAGGGATCCATAGCACTAGCATTAAGGGCATAGTTTTGTAATGAGGAGGAGGAGTGAGATATTCCTTCAATCTCTTTGATGAGGAGGTGATTAGAGTAATATCTAGTCAATATTTCATGGAATGTTTATTTATGTTGAAAACACACTTGGATATTTCATGGTAGAGCCAAGGAGGGTTGATTTGGTAGCATTCAAACATTTGCTCAAGTACATGACACATCTAATGGAGTATTGAATCTTGTATGTTAGACTTGGTGGAGTATAGTTAGAGGCTAAATATATGGATATTAGGTTAGGAGTATAATGGACAAGAAGAGTACCATCATACGTGGGATCATCTATTACCTACTTAGTACGACTTAACTTAGCAAAAGCGTACATGAAATAATATAGTGAGTTGTGAAGCCATATGCCTTACAAAATGGTCACAAGATTATTTGGTGTTCAAATGGGAACCCAAATGATTTCCTATGGCAATTAAACATATCCAAAGATGTCCAAAAATATAGATATCGGGTACCATTTGTGAGATAGATTGGGTGGAGTAGAATCCCTTTCTTGGGATGAGAAGTGTTAATTTTGTATTTAAAATTTCTAGCAACTAATAAGATTTCCTTCTTAAACTTAACTCAGTAAAAATAAATTAATTAATTGAATTAATTATTCTTAGATAGTTGAACAGATTTGAAAGCGTAAATATTTAATTATTTTAGTGACTTAGATCCAATCTGAGCCATTAATTTAAATAGGGTTAACCTAATGGGGCTAGGATTTAATCCTAGCCTTCTTTTAAGTTTGAGATAAAGTGGGGCTAGGATTTAATCCTAGCGGTCTTTTAAGTTGGAGATAAAGTGGGGCTAAGATATAATCCTGGCCCTCATTTAAGTAGGAGATAAAGGGTTGCGGATTGAGGGTTAGGGATTTTGCTCAATTTCAAATTATAAAAGGAGCCCTACCTACACTAATGAAGAGAGAGGGGATAAAGGGTTGCGGATTGAGGGTTAGGGATTTTGGTCAATTTCAAATTATAAAAGGAGCCCTACCTACACTAATAAAGAGAGAGGGTTGGAGATTTTAGCTAATTTGAAATCACTTTGGAGATTGAGGGTTAGAAATTTTTGTTTCGGTGGCTATATGAAGTAGGCTTTCCAGCTGAATTTTTAGAATTAGGGGAGGATTTTTTTCCCGATTCACAAATGTAATCTCATGTAATTTAGGCCAAAGAATTTCTTTAGAAATTTAATATTTATTTATGTCATGGAATTAATTTACAGGAAAATGGTTGTCAAAGAAGGAATGCAAGTAGAGGTCGAGGTGTATTGTGATGTGGAAGGATCTAAAAGTTCATGGGTTGAAGGAGTCGTTAGAAGCATTAACGGAAATATTTGTGTGATAAATCTAAAGATCTTAAAAACTAATGAAAAGTCTCTGCGAAAGGTTAAGAAATTTATAAGGGAGGGGGAAATTTGTTGGTGGAGGTGGTTCTTAGTCACGTAACACCCATTCCGCCACGCACAACACTACCAGTAGATTTCTTCCCTGGAATGGCGGTAGAGGCTAGAGAAAGTAATTGCTGGTGGCCTGGCTTCATAGCCTCTGAAGGTAATAATAACCTCTGGGAGGTTTCCTTCTCACACACATGTATTTTGACTGCCTTTCCTCCATCCGACTTGCGTCCTGCTCAAGAATGGCGAGGAGGAAATTGGATTTCAGTGCCTCCGGTTTGTTTCCTGAATCCTTCTTCATATATTTAGGTTTAGGTTTTTGTTTATCTACAATATTGATCCATATTGATATATTGATATATTGATATATGTTATATATTATGCAGGACGAAAACTCTATGTTATATATACAATATTGATCCATATTGATATATTGATATATTGATATATGTTATATATGTTGCAATATTGATATATGTTATATATTGATATCGGGCAAGCTATCACGGCACTTAAGATTACCGCTGGAGAACCTGAAGATTAGAGTAGTAAGGAGCATAGTGCTGAAACAGTCGTCTGTGGAAGGGATAGTGCTGAAACAGTCGTCTGTGAAAGAGTTTTCAATTATTGTTGCTGTTGACTGTAACACGCTTTAAAATTTTATTACAGATCTGTAACAGCTCCTTTATTCTCTTTTTTCTCAAGATTCCAAAACCAATGTTCTATACTTTGGATTTCTATGATTAAGTTTTGCCTTGATATATATTTTTTATATTAAAAACTAGATGGTAGGTTCAATACTTGTAAATTTCTATCATTAAATTTTGCATTATCACATTGTAAAATGTTATAGAGTGAGCAACCAAGCAAATGGGGGTTAAGTTAGCCCATTATTGAGTAATGGTATGGTGGATGAAATGTTTGTCTATAAATATTAACATGCATGCTAAGATGAAAATATAATAAATGGTTAAAGGTTATGGCCTTGCCTATAGAGGCCCTAGAGTCATTAGTTGCACTAAACTTTTAGAGTGTTTGAATAATTTTTTAATGGCCTAAATAGATTTAGCACCATCAAAAAATCATGTTTACATCTATTACCCTAACACAGGTATAATTATAATTATTTATAATTAATAATAAAATTATGAATCAACTAGTAATATCAAATTTATTAAAATGTTCCTATTTAACATTGTGAGGTCACTCAAATCACATAATAATAATTAAAATATTTAAAAAATTTGAAATTGCAATTAAATATATAATAATTATAAATTATTAATGAACTTTTTTGACTTAAATCCAATTTTAATATTTAAATAAAATAATTCAGAGAATATTTAACATTAAAAACCATTTTATATTTATATTTGTAATTTTTTAAATGTAGTTTGATGTAGTCAAAAGGTTTAGATAACATAACTGGATTTTGTCTTCATATATATATATATATTGATGGTTGAATAAATTTATTGTAAAAAAATAAAAATAAAATTCGAAATAAGAAAATTGGTGAATCCATTACTTGTTATATTTAAATATTTGATTCTTACAAAACATTATTTATAAACAAGTTGTCAAATTTAAGAATTCTTAGGAATGAGTGGAATCATTTTAATGCAACTAGATATATTGAGGGCAAATGCCTTTTTTAGCCTATTATGGGGCAATGGTATGGTGAATTAAATGTTTGTTTATAAACATTAACATGGGGGCTCATTAGTCCATTATGGGGCAATGGTATAGTGGATTAAATGTTTGTTTATAAATATTAACATGTAGGGTCAGTTAAAAATATAATAAATGGTTGAAGGTTACCGCCTTTGTTTGAATAGTCTTTTAATGATGGAAATGGATTTATCACCATGGAAAAACCATGTTTACATCTATGACCCTAACACTAAGTTATAATTAATAATAAAATTACTCAACAACAAGTGCCAATAATATCAAATTTCCTAAATTGTTCCTATTTAACATTATGACTCATTCAAATCACATAATTGTTGAATATGAAATGAATTATTTCAAGCAAATTAAGAAGCCAACAGTACTATGAAGAACAATACATATAAAAAAAATATAGATAAAACAATTAAAAAACAAAGTGACTTTGTGAGCTAGAAACTGCTGCAAATCTCATATATTGATTCAAGTGTTAACTACATTATTAAATAATAAAACTATTACTAAAATCAACTCTGGAATAATTATACTGCAATTACAACTAATTTCTATCACTTTCCAGCATGACCACCCTAACAATATGCTGCTTTAATCCCTAACAATCTGCTCATTTATTTTTGCAGTGAACACAAAATATGCTCGCTACTTTGTCAGCATTTTACATAACTAATTAAGCATTAATTCTAACACTCCCCCCTAATGATTAATGAGGATTTACTATCTTATCTCTTATTGCCAAAAACTGATCTTTTGCCACTGATTTGGTGAAGATATCTGCTAGTTATGGTTTAATTCAACATCCTTCTTCTGCACCAAATCTCTAATGAAGTGATATTTCAGGTCAAAATGTTTTGTCATGGTGTGATGAAATGGATTCTTTGCTAACTTGATGGCACTTACATTATCACAATAAATCATTGTAGGGTGAACTTGTTTTTCTCCAATTTCTTCCAAAAATTTTCTGAGCCAAAGACCTTGTGTACCTGCTAACTGCAACATACTCCGCTTTTGTGGATGAGAGGGCAACAATGCTTTGTTTTTTTGAGCTCCATGTAATCAAACCAGAACGAAAAGAGAAACAATTTCCACATGTGGAATTACAGTCATCAAGACTACCTCCCCAATCTCAATCACTAAATCCAACAAGATTGAACTTTTCAGAAGAGTAGTAATGAATACCAAAATTTAGAGTGCCTTTCACATACCTTAAAATCCTCTTGGTTGCCTTCATATGTATTTCAGATGGATTTGTCATATATCTTGAAACAAGTGAAATTGAATATGTAATATAAGGCCTTGTGTGGATTAGAAATATCAAGCTCCCCACAATACTTTTGTAAGTTTTCTCATCAACTAAATCAGCACCATCATCTCTACATAACACCTCTCCATGAGCACTTGGAGTAGGGGATGGATGACAATCAAGCATATGAAATTTATTTAACATATCGTGTGCATACTTTGTCTCACAAATGAAAATCTCATCCTTACTTAGATAAACCTCCATTCCTAGAAAATATTTCATGATGCCTAGATCGTTCATCTCAAATTCATTCATCATAGCAGCTTTGAATTTATCATTCATCTTAGAACTACTACCCATATACAATAGATCATCAACATACAAACTTATGATTAAAATATCAATACCTTCTTGTTTGTAGTAAAGGGTAGGATCATTCTTACTTCTCTGGAAGCATTTTTCGTGAAAGTATCCATCAATCCTTGCATACCACGCTCTTGGTGCTTGCTTGAGGCCATACAAAGCCTTCTTCAACTTGTAGACATTATTCTCCTTTCCTTCCACTTCAAAACCTTGTGGCTGCACCACATATACTTCCTCTTCGAAGTACCCATTCAAGAAGGCACTTTTCACATCCATATGATGTATGCTCCACTTTTTATGAGCTGCTAATGAAATCAACATTCTAATGGTCTCGTGTCTTGCTACTGGTGCAAATGTCTTTTCATAATCAATTCCATACTTCTGTGTGAATCCTTTAGCAACTAATATTGCTTTGTGTCTTTCAACACTCCCATCACTGTTAAATTTAGTTTTATAGACCCATTTGGTGCCAATCTTTTTCTTGTCATGTGGAAGCTCTGTCAACTTCCAAGTGTCATTCTTTTGAATGGAATCCATCTCTTCTTGCATGGCTTGCATCCAAACATCATTAGTACATGCATCTTCAAAACATGATGGTTCAAATTCAGCCTTGGCTAATAAAGCAAAATTGACTATCTCACCTATTGGGCTTTCTTCATGTGCTTGATTTGCACTCCTCTCATAGATATCACTCAATCTTCTTACCTTCCTTGTAGAACTTGGAGAAGAAGATGGACTTGAACTTGATGTTGAAGAAATTGAT
>APFE030024943.1:0-31062 GCA_000404065.3 Pinus taeda
AAAACGGAAATGGAACAGCAATAAATGGAACAGCAGTAAAATGGAATAGCAGTGAAATGGAACAGCAGTAAATGGAACAACAATAAGATGGAACAGCAATCGAAAGAACTAAATCTCGCGAGTTAAAACCAACTGATTCACACTCTTATTTTCTCTTCAAGAAAACTGGATAAAATATAATTTATGAAACAGCATTCATTGATGAATTATGGAACAGCAATAATCAACCATATATACACGCTTCACACTAATATAGCAATCTAAGAATGAAGGATGATATAACTATGCTCCTTAAACAGAGTAACATTACTTTCAAGTCCCAACAAGTATCATTTCATATGGATCCAATGACAGTATCATTCATACCGACGCTTTGTCACAGAAATAGCTGGTTAAAGACGCAATTCAACTCTGAAGAGATCCAATTATACAGTGCAGAGTCATTACATGGAAAAATCATTAATATATTGACCATAACAGAGCATAGCATATCATATGAAAGATGTATCAGATTACTGAGTAATAGAGATAAGCAAACCACACATAAATCACAGTATAATGATACAAAAGCAAGTGTCCTTCGGAGCCGGGGCCTTAGCTGCCAATGGTACACCGCCTTAAATTACTCCAGACGCAGAGATGAAATAAACACCAAGTCTTTTATATTAATGCATCAACAAATGTATAACAAACCAGGTCTCAGTGAGACTCGAATGATCAAAGTTTTGTTCTGAAACTTAAAATTATAAAAGCAGTAGTCCCCTTGCTCAATGACGTTGTTCCTTTATATAAGAGTAACGGCGGAGTATCTAGATAACAAAGATAAGTAAAACAGGGATCCCTCAGGATCGAAGATCCTGAGGGATTCGCCAATCGGTTAATCCTTTACTTTTCTTTCTCGCGTTCGCTGACTCGATATCCCTCCTTCCTTTCCTGGGCTATTCAGCTCTGATTTGCTCGATCTTGTTCACATCTAGTTTCCCTTTGGAGGGACAGCAGTTATTCTTCCTCTGCTTTTCGCTTTTGGACGGCAACTCCTTGCTTCCACTTCTCCCTGCATAGAAAATGACAATTATTAGTGATTGAGCTTCCCTTGTTAATTCTTGCATATTTTATTAAAATCCTTCATCTCTTTTGAACTCACAATGCAGAAAAGGTTACAAATATCACTGAAAAACCACTAAATTGCTTGTCAAAAGCATACCTTTCAAGTGATCCACAGCTGCCGAGTAAGCTCCGGCATACTAAGAAAATTTTGTGAGGTCTTCAGAATGATTGAATTCTTCTTTCCATACCACATTAGCCATCTCTGTTTGTACAGGTAAAAGGGAAGATTGATCAAGTCTTCTCCTTTTCCTTTGTCTTTTCACTATAGCCCTATGTTTGGGATTGTAAAAGACATCTAATGGTGGTATGTCTTCTATCTGCAAAACAATCGGATCAGATGGACCCTTAGGAATTATTTCTACATCTTCACTGGTGGGTAGGCCATTGGTTCCTTCAATTGGAACCATAGTTGTCACTGTCTCTTGACCGACTGTTACTTTAGGTGTGTTGAAACCTTGTGAACCTTCAGGATTGCTTATAATGGAATCGAATTGTTGCCATTCTTTAAGGAGCTTGGGATCAATTTGAGTATCTATATTGATGTGTTCACTGCCCTTGTCCAATTCCTTTTCCTGTTCTTTCTCCTATTCTTTCTCCTGCTCTGGTTCTTTTCCTTTCTCGGGAATCTTCTCTATAGCAGGAGGTTTATCAATAATTTTTTGTTCAGGCTCGCTTGACTGGGTTGTTGGGGTAGTAGCTAATAAGTCCAGAGGTAAAGTTTGCAACCTCTGTTCTCTTAGCCTACTAAATTCTACCAGCCCTTCATCTTTATATCTCATTTTGGCCAATGTTTTTGCTTGGAATAATGATTCTGTTGAAGAAAACAGGTCATCAAATTCATATTTTTCATGTTCAAACTTTGTAAGTTTGGCTTTTTCAAGAATAGTATAGGCAACTTTCCTTGGATCGAATTGCCTGTTAGGAATGGTTGCAATATTGAGCCTGTTTATTTTTTCTGCCTCCTTTTCCGCATGCTTGTAATCATGTAGAGTGTAAACACCGCATATCAAAGGAAATGTAGGCCAAGCCTGCTTTTTAGAATTCCTAAGAGTTTTGGATGTTCATTCTGTTGTTAATCAATAGGCCAATTTCGAGCTAGCAGCTTATCAGATACATACAGAGGAAGGACATGGGGTCTTTCAAGGCTACCATAAATCCTTATATATGTGAACTTGTTTTCCGTGAACCAATTCCCTACAGCAGTCAAGTCAATCTCTGCTTCCTCGGAAATCCTTGGGGCTAGCTTATCAAAAATGGCATAATAGATAGGTAACATGAAACCATTACAGATTTGGTACAAGTGGTCTTTATAGTGTACCTTCCATAACATTTAATGATAAATGTGGATTGGCTTAGGGTCTTGTGAAGTCCATCTCCACCCGAGTATAGGATATTTAGAATTAAAGTAAAGAGTATCCATAATATAAGCACTGTAATAAAAAGGGGGAATAGTCCTGGTGGTTATGCGTGTATTTGATCTAAATTCAAGAATTGCAGTGGCTAATTTATCGGACAATATGTTTTCCCAATCCATCACTTCACTATTAACCGCCGCTTCCATTAAAGGAACCATTTCAATAGTGAACTTTGCAGAATCATGCAATCCCCAAATTCTACACATCATTGCCCCTGCATAACAGTAAGGAGAAGACAACGATTCTAAAGAGTACTTACCTGATGATTCATGTTTGTGCTTTGCAGGATTCTGTCTCCACTACCTAATTGGGGCCGATTCAATCTCGTTCTCCTCTGCAAACTTTTCAAGAAAAGCTTTGTTGTATTTCTTTTAGGTTCTGGCAAGTGATACATCTTCCTTAAGTCATCAGGTTAAAATGAGCCAAAAATCCTTCCGTCAACTATGCAAAACGTTCTATTTGAAACCATAATTTTTTCTACCACCCATCTTACTACATTTTTGTATGGAAGAATTTTCTCACGTGTTGCTATCCTGTACAAATATGAATCAGCTAAGTCTTTAAGGGAAGCTTCCGCTTTACTAATTGAATCTGCAGTAGCTTCTCCCGATACTTCCTCAGGCTCCTCTGCTTCAATTAAATTGTAGATGCTTTGCCAACTTGTATTTCAAAGGCCGAGACATGTAGTGTCTGAGATTAAACCTTTTTTACTTGGTCCTAGATTATTGGTTGACTACACTGTTGCTGTAAGAGCCGCTGCTACTACGGATTTCTTAGATTTCTTTCCCATTTGTTTCAAATTCGTTATTTTGGCGGAGTTCTACACAAGGAATGAAACCAACGTGATATAGAGAATAGCTAGTATAAACCAATATGAAACTATTTCAATTGGCGTATAATAAAGGATTATGGTGAAACTGCTGTAGATAGAATCTAAAGGAAAATCTCGCCATAACTGCTTCATTAATTGGACGTTTAACCTGTCAATCATGGTAAAGGAGTTCATGAATACCCATTATATCGTTTATATGATGAATGATCCATTCAAGCGTGGCTTAGATTCTTTCATGGATAATCAGAGATAAATCGCAATTGGTGATTGGTAACGTGAACGGAAAGGCTTTAATAATAGTCCAAAATATCTTCCAATTACCAAAAGGTGATACACTGCATGCAAGCCTTTTAAATATGTTTTGAAACGTGTGCCTTGATCCAATGCATCGCAGATCAGGGATGGGTTCAGGTCATACTACTTATGCCATTGCAACATTGCCAATCGTCGATGGCGATACACTTTATCGCATCAGAGAGATGAGGGAGGTGTTTCTTTATGCTATGTGTTTTTCCTTTTCCCGATATCCGATAGTGATTTCCTTTTCGGATCAGAGTGAGTCAATGGGTCTTTTATATATGTTTTTTTTATCATTGCGATATGCGATCTTGCGATCGCTTTATCACAATAACAAAGAACTTTTGTAATTATTTAAAAGACCTACTTTATTTTAATTCAAAAGGTTTATTTTAAAATATATCATTTCCATTGGACCTTTTGATGAGGTTTTTCTAATGATGAGTTAATACCAATTTATTCACACATCTAAGTTTAAAAGGGACCCATTTCATATTATGAGTTTTAAGTAAAAATTTTATGAAATGGGGGGTTGTTGTAGAGCACAACAGATTCCAAAGGTTTCCATTTAAAAAAATCAATCTGCATAAAGTCACCTCAAAAATTTTGCATGGATCACCATGGTTGTTTCTTCAATAGTCACGTGGATCTATAGATGTGACATATCTAAAGTTCGCAAGCCAAAACATGTTAAACTAGAAACCACCCACTATAAGGGCAAGGCTAGCTTGCTTGGTCTCAAGAAAATACACCACTGAAGTGGCATTAAGGAGCCTCCAAAGGAATCCCCTTATATGCCACTAGATCACTCAAGGATCAAATCTCATAAATGATCCAAGGCATGAGCTTTGGCATATAAATATTAGTGGGTTTGAGACCAAAACAAGAGAGAATCCCAATAAAATTTATTATAGAAATTGCAACACATTTTCTACTGCTAATCAAATCGAACTCAAATCAAGAGACACAATTTTCTTCTACTATTCTATTGAAAGGAAAACACATGATAAAAGCAAATGCAATAACATGCAACCATCAAAACACAAGTAACATAATGATTTTATAGGGGAACCCAACTGGGAAGAACCCCTCCGCTGCTTTGCATTAAGGCAGATGAGAAAGAGAAACAATTACAATGTTTTCCTTCAACTCTGAAACACACCCTACACTACAGTATTGTTCTCATGATTTTTGACCTACTCTTCGTTGAAAATAGCATCAAGAAAGATCTTGATTTAATTTTTTCCATGAATTAAACTGAGAATAAAATTGTAATTCCACATCTCATGACAACTTGTATTATTTAACTAAGTTAATTTGACTTAGTTGTCTCAGTGATTTTGATTTGAGGGTCTAACAAGATTCATGTTGAGTATCTCCTACATTATAGGATACCTGGTTGAGTTTATTTTGAGTTGTAATTAATTAATTCAATCTAACTAAGTTAAAGTCAGTTAAAATAGTCCTAATTGATGGAGGAACTAGTGGGAATTCTAGTAGTGTGGTGTTTCCTACAGTTGAGTGTGGTGCTACTTGAAGTGCAGTGTGGTGTTTCCTACAGTCGAGTGTGGTGCTGCTTGAAGTGCAGTGTGGTGCAACCTGAAGTGTAGTGTGGTGATGCTTGAAGCACAATGTGGTGTTGCATGAAGTGTAGTGTGGTGCTTCCTGAAGTACAATGTGGTGTTTCTTGAAGTGCAGTGTGGTGCTGCATATAGTTGAGTGTGGTACTTCCTACAATGATCAACAAGTAAAATTAAGATTCACTAATAATTAAATCATGCATGTCAAATCTAAGAAAGACCGATTTGAGATTGGAGTTCTTGGACAGTGTACTATCAGTTGTATAATCATGTAAATTGTACAGGTGTTTCATGCAGTCAGAGGAAGAGCCTAAAGGAACTGCGCAACCATACGGAGAAAAATTCCCATTAAATATGGGCTTAATTCCTCATTGAATAACACAAACAAGTAGGAGCTTGGAAGGTTTTGTAGGATCAAAATGTCTACATCAACATTATAAGGGAGACCACCCGGTCACGAACTTAAAAAAAAAAAAATCCTTTTCTGTTTGGAATGGTGGTTCCAATTACTTAAACTAGGTCCAGTTACCTTCTCTCTATCTCTACTAGCTTAAATTATGCCCTTTTCTTACCAATAGAGAAGAGACATCCGATCGACTATTCTTGTTGATCAAGTAAGAAAGTGATCCTCAAGATGATCTATGGCTCAGCCAAGCCACAACTAAAATTTTCCTCTTTGATAAGAGGACTTCTAGAAATGTAATGATTAAGCTAAATGCAAAATAATCCTAGAATGCAAGCAAAAGGAAAGAAATCTTAAGCCTATCTCGATTAGGAAGATGTAGATCTAACCCAAATGAGAGTAAAGTAATTAAATGATTGGGATTTAAATATGTTTGGCTTATATTGATTATCAAGCTAACGAAGTAGTTCAATTAACTAATAATATGAATACCAAAACACATTTTTTTAGAGATCTATTAACATGAATGATTAATCATTAACATTAGGAAGTAATTCTCATAACACTAATAACCATCAAACTATTAACAATGTATGATAAACCAATAACATAATAAAATAGTTCACATAATGTTACTAGTAATTAAATCAAGATTAAATGGCAGATTTCCAATTAAATAGTTACTCAGAAATCTAGTTTCAATGCACAAGAGCAAAAGATAAAATTGATAACAGAATCATGAGACTAACATATTAGATAGATAAACCATAAGAAAGGAATTTATATCAACAGAAGTGCACAAATATAAATTTGATAACATAATTCTTCTACCAAAAGAAATGAAATATGTATTAAAAATAATAGTATTCAAAACACAGATTGATTAAACCTGGTCTCTTTCCCAATTCTTTGAATCTCTTATAATCTCCTCCAAAGCATAAACTTTGCGGCTAAAAGCAAGAGTTGCAATAGTGCAAACTCTACATCTCATACATAGTTCAAAATGGAAAAATAAAAATCCCAATAATTATCAGATCTGATATTGATCCTCTCTACATATAACATGAAACTCCTATTACAATTGTGCTTTTAAGAATTCTAGAATTGCATAGAAGAGAAGCTCATTTTTCTCCATTCTACAAACTATTGTTTATAATTACAAATTCAATTCAAAATAGGAGGTTTTTTGAAGAACAAATCTGCTCCAACATTTTTTATTGGTTAAAATTATTTTTCTTCTCTTGCTGGAGTAATTCCATTTATTGGAATAATCTTTTCCTCATCTTCTCAATTGTTCTCCTCCCAAAACCAATCAAATTTTAATTAAAATTAAAAAAACAAACAAACAAACAAATCTGAAAAATAAAACATCTTCCAATGAAAACTCAAATAAATAGTTAAATAAAATAAAATTTGATTTTTTCATTAATCGTTGTAAATATACTATTGGTCAAAGGGAACATAGTCGATGGATCTACACTCAGCAAAAACTATGAGCAAATGAAAATGCAAAAAAATTAAACTCAAAAAATTAATTTTGTTTACAAATTCGGATCTTGATTTTATGCTAAATTTGAAACTCATTAAATGACCAAATCTGGGCATGCAACCACTTCATAAATATTCTCCATGATTTTATCTATCTAACAAGCCATCTTGATCCTCATTTGGCCAAGTAAAACTCAACTTATGAGCTTCCAAAGTTGAAGTTTTGAGTTTACCATAATTTTGGAAAATTTGTTGCTAGGCTAAAAAAAAAACAATTAATTAAAAATTCTAATTTTAGATTAATATGTATAATTAAATTTAATTAGTTATTAATTTACAATTACTAAATTAATTATATATACATTATAATAAACTAATTAAACTAAATAAAATTAATTAAACTAATTCGTAAGCGAATTTATCTGGAGTTATTAAATTAGTTAACTAATATTAATATTATAATATAAAAAAATAATTTAATTAAAATAAAATATAGATTATTTTAAATTAGAATGAATTAATTTAATATTAAAATTAACATGAGACATATGTCAATTATTAGTGGTTGTTGGTCCCACAGAATTAGGCCACACTGGCTTTTATGGCTAAACGAATAAGCCATGGTGGATCAAAGAGGCATAAGAAGGGACTTAATCGAAGTGGAGAGGGGAGTCACAAGGAGTTGAATTCGAAGGTGGTTTATCAAATGGATGAAGACCATTGGGTTTTGAAATATCAGGAATTATGAACGCAATCGTTATGAATTGTTACGATATCCCCGGGACCTGATATGGAGAGGGTCCAGGGATGAAATGTTATATCATCAAATTTTTATATATCGAAGCAAGTTGGATATCTTTGATTTTAAAAATAAATTTCTGATATGTAATAAGTGTCAGGGTTCCTATAAGAAGTGGGGAGTGAAGTGTGGTGAGGTTTTGGAAGTTATAAGGTGTAGAGAAAGAGGAGTGATGGGAAGGAATAAGGAGGGTGATATCGGAATATTAGAGAAATAAGGAGGGAGGGAGGTAAGGAGTTAAAGGAAGTTGGGGTTCCAATATGAGGAGTGAAGTGGAGCCCATGTGGAGTGGGTTCCATCATATATCCGACAAAATGAACTACAACCCACTTTGCGATTTTGATATTTCAGGTTTCGTAATTTCTTTTAAAATTGGGAATTGGAATAAATTACCAAGATCCCAAAAAAACATAATTTTAATTGTTCTAAAATTTGGCTACGGTGATTTTGTAGGACAGTTAGTGAAAATGAAATAATTAGTAAAAATTAACTAGGAATTAATATATACAATGAATTACTAATTTATTTACAAAAATTAAAATAATATACATCTTGTACATTTTTTAACCCGGGCGGTAAAATTTATCAAACTTCAGATGAGCACCATTTGCAAATCGTGCAACCAAATGAGATGAAACAAATACCGATGGAAATCTATCGAAATTTGAACTCAATGAAACAATCAAAATAGAAATCCAATGAAAACAAAAAAAATGGCAAAATTGTAGGACACTTAACCAAAATAAAATATTAAAAGGTGATTTAGCTCAAAAATTATGGAAAGGGTCCCCATTATTTGAAATAAATAAGTCAAAAATGGGGGTGATGAGTTTTCACTACAACACTAGCGACACGCTAGGAAGAACCAGTTATCTCTGATTAAAGATAATGAACTTTAATTTACCCAAAGGTTAAAAATATTTGGTTTCATGAAGTCGTCTATCAGTAAAACATTTCCATGGGTCCCACATAAATAGATTAAGAAATATGAGTTTGAAAAGATAAGTACTCAAACGAAGACTTGAGTAAAAGTCATGAACCCAAATTTTGGGAAAATTTTATTTTAAAATTACCTTGTATAAAAAAATAGAAGAAGGTACAGATAAGAGTTTTTGATAAAGCATTTATCCATTGTCATGAATGATCTTTGACATCACTTCGCTGTCAGGGAGCTTGAATAGTACCCCAACGAAGTTGTCTTTTATGCCATGCAAGCCTAGCCCCGCTGCCAGTGAGCGTCTATAGCCCCAACGGGTTTACTTATATTTCCCATGCTTCCTCTTTTAATCACTTTTTTGATAAGCGCATTTGCAAGCTTTTAGTTTATGATGTACTTGAGTGAAAGATGTGGGATCGTAATAAAGACTTATGTTAATGGATATAATAATTTCGTAATGTTGATTCCAAATTCTTTTCCCATTATTATCTATCAAAATTTTAATAAAGTGGAGGGGTAGGAGGGATTCATTGAGTTAAACCTAGGTCAGTTCTCTCCTTGAAAAGGTGAACCATATCACTTATAAAGGATGTGCGTTCCTCCATGAAAAAGTTTTAAAGCAAGAGGTCTTTATGGTTACATAAAGATATACCTTTAATGATAAATGAAACTCACTGAAATTTCCAGAGTAAATATTTTCCATGTATGCCAACCATTGTTGGGTGAGGAAAAAGGCCTTCCACATAAATCATGGCAGAGTTACCACAATCAAGACAAAATAAGAAAAGGAAAAGGAAATGGAAATCAAAATTCAAAAGTGTGAAATGAAGAAAAGAAAAGTTCAAAAACAAGCCAAAATTTAAAAAACAAACCCAACAAGATTAATTGTACAAATGTCTCAAAAAAAGTGTAGAATTTCCTGCAAATTCTCTACAAATCTACCTCTGAGATCTATGTAGAAAATCTGATTGTAGATTAACCTGATAATGAAATATAACTAAAGCAAAATACTTTAATCTACTTCTACAATCAAACTTGCGGAAGCTTAATAGATTTAAGCAAGATCAAGTGGAACACATATAACCAGAAGAAGAACCAATGCACATGAAACGCATAAGAATATTCAAGGGAAAGCCTCAGCTAAAAACCCCACTATTTGTATTATCATACAAGGTGGAAATACATCAGAATTACACAAAGATTTAGCTCTCACAGCTAACCAGTTCTCAGTACAATCTTCTTGGATGCTCACAAGCAAACAAGGCTTCTCACAAACCTTCTCTTGGGTGATCCTACTGTTACCAAGTGTAACATTGATCACTCACACTGATCTTACACCTTGTAAAACTGCACAATCCTCAAGGAACCTTGTTCCTTCTGCATGGATGAGTTTCCTTTATAGGAAAACTCATGCAACTGATAGTAACCTGTCCTTGATGTTTAGCTCAACTAGGTCTTTCTCTGAATAGACATGCATGAGTTACTGATGGGAGAATCTTTAGTTATCTAGAGTACACTAGTTGGATGCATGCATGCATTAACTGACTAAACTCACAATTAGTTCCTCAAACAATTTGGAACTAATTTAACTGGACTTAACTCAGTAAACTGAGCTAACTAATTACAACTCCTTAATTAAGGAATAATCTCCTTAATTAAGGATAATCTCCTTAATTTAAGGGATAATTGTTGCATGACTTCACAAAGACTTCTAGCTTGAATTTCTCCAACTAATTAACTCAAGATGAATTAATTAATTATTTTTTCAAGCAGCTGGTGAGACTAAATTTGAATTTAATTCACAATTTTAATTTAAGGACAAATTAAAATTAGAATATTTTGAATTCTATTTTTAACATTTCTTGTTGCTATTTTCAACACTCCCTCTCAACAAGAAAGGAATTCAACTCTATCCCGATCATGAACCTTTGGAATGTTCTACATGCAACACTTCTCTCTAGTGTTGTTGCTCCAGCAACTCCAAAAAAAACAAAAAAACAAAAAACCAACCTAAATGGGTATGATGCATCTATCATCAAAGTCTTTGACTATTATTGCCTCTGTCAACTGAAAACTTTGTGCTTCTGTTGACTCTGTCTTTCTACACTGTTGTCAGTCATTCTCTGCACTCTTCAGTATCTGACTGCTCTAGCCTCTGTCACTTTGATCTCTGACTGCATCAATCCCACTGATTCCTCCCACTACTATGTACTTTGGGCTCCCGTAGCAAGGTACGATCCATGAGATAAAACCTCTCAATGGACCCTGCCTAATCTCAGCCTTCTTGAGACTATCACTTCATATCACCCCACCTCACACCTGGAGGTATGGCTGCATGTTCTCCCTTTGCCCACTTGGCTCAAAATTTCCCCCTACTGGAGGTCTCTGTATGAGTGGATGCCCCCACTCAGTCTCCTCTCAGCATATCCAATTGTGGCTCCTCCACAATTGTCTGAGACTTCTTCTGGGCCTGTATGTTGAGAGATAATTTACTCTCCCTCTCAACCACCAAGTCTCTAACATTTTCCTTGCTCCTCAAGTCTTTGCATGCATCTTGAACCTCAAGTGCATACAGGCTCTTAACTAATGAACTGCTCTATTTCACCTCTCATGTGGTGATGTGTCTAAGGAAAACCTTTCCCTTACTGAAGACAACATCGTAGCCTTTGTCCTCCAACATCGCGATTGATACCAAGTTCTTCTTCAGTTCAGGCACATACTTCACATCTTTCAAGGTGATAAGATCTCCATGCTCCCTCTAAAAAGAAACCATGCCCACTCCTGAAACACTACCTTTCATGGTCACCCATCTCTATGCATCTTGAGGTATTTCTCCTCCAAGGTACTGAATAAACTTTTATCGCCGATCATGTGGAATGAGGCTCCACTATAAAGTATCCAACCACAACCCATCATCGATGACACCATCCATGCAATGAGGGTGAAGTCCATTTCAAATTGAAAGGCTAATGCCTCACCTTCTGATCCTTCCAAGGATCCCTTCTTGGACTTCTTCGACGGGCAATTAGTCGCATAATGACCCATCTCGTGACAATTAAAGCATCTCACTTTATACTTGACAACCTTCTTTCCTCCATGAGAAGAATTTGATTTGGAATGGGATGCCTTCCCCTTACCTTTCCTTGCCTTACTTGCTAAGGCTAGAATTTCTTCATCATCATCCTTGGATGAAGAACCATCTCGAGTGCTCCTCCTGATCTCCTCTTGCATGAGATCCAACCACAGTCATTCCCAATCCGGCAATTTCTCCCTTCCATTCATAGAGTCCTGGTAGCTATGCCAGCTCTTTGGAAGTCCAAGAAGAGGGAGGCTCACCATATCATCATTGGCAGTAGTTATTCCCACACTTCCAAGCTCATCTCTATAGGTGGTGAGCTTGTTCAGATATGTGGAAATAGTATCATTGTTCTCTATCTTGATTCTTCGAAGCTTATCCTTGAGTGCCAATTTCCTCTGGTCACTATTGTTCTGGTAGAGGTCCTTCAATGTCTTCCACATTGAATATGGAGTATCCTTCCCATGGAGACTCGAGACAATATGGTCACGAACTGCCTCAAAGATGATCCGTCTCCCCCTCGCCACACACTTATTCCATTAAACCAACTCTTGTGCATTAGTTGAGCCTGGCTTTTGGATTTCTTGATCAATGAAATCATTCAAGCCGTTGTCTTCTGATACAACCTCCATGTGATATTTCCATGCTATGTAATTTGAGTTGCCTTCTAAAGCATACTCGAGTCTCAAGCCATAGAATGCCATTAACCAACCAGAAGTATGAGATGATTTCGATTTGCACATGCAACCCCAAACTTCAAACTTCGAATTCTCTTCTCAGTATACTATTCATAGCTCTGATAAACTGGGCTCCGATACCATGTAGAATTTCCTGCAAATTCTCTACAAATCTACCTCTAAGATCTATGTAGAAAATCTGACTGTAGATTAACCTGATAATGCAATATAACTAAAGCAAAATACTTTAATCTACTTCTACAATCAAACTTGTGGAAGCTTAATAGATTTGAGCAAGATCAAGCGGAACACATATAACCAGAAGAAGAATCAATGCACATGAAACACAAAAGAATACTCAAGGGAAAGCCTCAGCTAAAAACCCCACTATCTGTTTTATCATACAAGGTGGAAATACATCAGAATTACACAAAGCTTTAGCTCTCACAGCTAGCCAGCTCTCGGTACAATCCTCCTGGATGCTCACACACAAACAAGGCTTCTCACAAACCTTCGCCTCCGCCCTCCAAGCTTCCAATTTCCTTGCGTTTTTTCTCTTAGGTGATCCTACTATTACCAAGTGTAACACTGATCTTACACCCTATAAAATTGTGCAATCCTAAAGGAACCTTGTTCCTTCTGCATGGATGAGATTCCTTTATAGGAAAGCTCATGTAACTGATAGTAACCTGTCCTTGACATTTAGCTCAATTGGGTCTTTCTCTGAATAAACATGCATGAGTTATTGATGAGAGAATCTTCAGTTATCTAGAGTACACTAGTTGGATGCATGCATGCATTAACTTACTAAACTCAAAATTATTTCCTCAAACAGTTTGGAACTAATTTAACTGGACTTAACTCAGTAAACTGAGCTAACTAATTACAACTCAAATGTAACTCAATCTTATCTCCTTAATTAATGGATAATCTCCTTAATATAAGGGATGATTGTTACATCACTTCACAAAGACTTCTAACTTGAATTTCTCCAACTAATTAACTCAAGATGAATTAATTAGTTATTTTTTCAAGCAGTTGGTGAGACTAAATTCGAATTTAATTCACAATTTTAATTCAAGGACAAATTAAGATTGCAATATTTTGGATTCTATTCTTAACATTTTTTGTTGCTATTTGCAACAAAAAGAGTAAAAGAAGAAAATCATATGTGTGTTCGTTGTATGCTGAGAATCCAGTAAATTTTATCCTGAGGAGTTATAAGTGATTAGGATTATGAAATTAAAGGGTGAATAGCAATGATGAGATATAATAAGCTAGATGAGAAGTCTTTGTCTCCTGCAAATTTTCTTGTTTCAAAGGAAATTTTTCATAAAAGCATCTTAACTATTTTATGATAAAAGTAATTCTTAATAAATGGATTAAAATGTTCAGAGACACCCTATTTTAGCTAATTTGATGAGGACCATGACTGCTGCTCCAAAACATAAAAGAAAACGATAAAGAGAATGAGTTCCCAATCTGAGCAGGTAGAGGAGTGAAATGTTTCTCGGATATCTGCAAAACAAATATTTATGATTAGTAGAAGACTAAAAATGAATTTGAACAAAAAATGAAAATACATGAAAATGAATGAAAGTGGGCATATGAAACTTACCATTGGAAAATTCCATTTAATATTACCTGGGAGATATCATTTTCTCCAAGAAATGATAACCTCTTCTTTGAATTAGAAGTAACAGCATGAAGAAGTTGAATTTTCTGAAATCTTATTGACCCAAAATCATCATTTATTAAATCTAAACTAAAGCAAGCAGTCAACTAAAAGAAAATAATGTTTCATGTCTAGGGAATCTGAAGTAAATAAAATCCATCAGAAATGACAATGATGATGTGCTTTTGTAGTGATGAGTGCTCTCTTAATATTTAAAATTTCATATTCACTCTATGATTCTGATAAAATTTCAAAACTCAAGACCAAAGTTTACATATTAAATCTCCTTTAGATTATTAACAAAAACCATTGAAGCTTGATCGGAGGTCTTTCGAAGCCATTGGAGATATTAATTCATATCGGAAGTTTTTCAATCCACTAGAGATGGGAGATATTCTAATTACATCATATCATAGGTTTCAATGCCATCGAAGATCGGAGATATTAAGATATCATAACATTTTCAAAGGAGCCTCGAGGTGACAAGAACTACAAGGTACGATATGATTATGTGATTGGAGGGATTAACGTATTGGACATCGGAGGGCTGCACATATCGAAGGGCTTATGAAATAAAACTTACGATATTTAAACATCTTGATATCATATGGGCCTTTTATTATTTGAATGAATGAATGTTTTCAGCAAAAATTATTTTCGGAAGTTTAAATGATTTTCATTTCTGATATCGAAAGTCTCAATAAATATTTCTTGTAGAGCCTTTTGAATTAGAGTTATGATAAAAGGAAGCTCAGAATTAATATTGGCTAAAAATAAAATATCAGAACTCAGATAGTTTGACATGACTTCTACGAGATTCTAAGATCAAGGATTTTGAATAGAAAAAATAAAATAGGACTCATGTATCTCAGAGAAATGACTTAGAAAATCTTTTCAAATGGTTTCGATATAACATAATTCTAAGCATCCGATATCAGAAAGTGAACAACAGAAAATCAGGATTCTGATAATTACTAGATAGAGCCCTTGAATTGGGGATAAGAAATGTGATAGAAGCGGATGTAAAATGAATAAGCGCAAACGGAAAAGGTTTTAAATCAACCAGAAAATGTGAGATTTGGAATAGGTATAGATAAAATCACAAATAAGATCATTTGTTGCAAGAGCTTTGTGCAAATTTTCCTTTGTTTGTAACAAGTCTGAGCAATAAAGAGTCTAAGCATTTCATTTTAGCTTCATCGATGAGAGGTAAAATACAATTATTGACTCATGTTGCTAAATGTGCAAAGCAAGGAAAATATAAATAGAAGAAAGACTAAATAATATCCAATTTAAGATGAAACAACAAATACTTAGCTAGATATGTTGCAGATTAGAAAGGATTGGTTGCTTGCTTATCTCAAGTCTCCAAAATCAACCCAATGAATACCTACAAAAGAAAAAGAACATAAATAACAAGTAAAGTATGAGAAAATAAAAACTAACAAGAGATGAAGATGAACTTGTTAATGCATACTTGGAAGAATATTGACTGTAACTTTACCTCATTAATCTGGAATTTATCCAGGATAAAGAATTAAAGTTATTACAGACTCATGTGCATGGATGTGCCTATGTTACTTATGCAATGGATCGATAAGATTTCTAGAATACATAGACACTAAGGCAGTCAGAGAAAACATAACAGTCAAACATGTAAACAAAACAAGTTTAATAAGGAGTTCACCCAATGCTCCTGGGCTACATCTCCTAGTCCATCCTTTCAGTGGTGGCCTCTCTAGTATGCTTTCAAGAAGAGTTTTTACAACAGTGATCTCGATTCGAGACTCACTAAACATAATGAAGTCAGTAGGAATGGAGTGCACAGACTCTCCTTACTGGAACTCGACCTCTGAGGGTCACAGTAGTATGACAGGCCTATGCCGAGGAGTTTGCTTGAACCTCTCAAGCCTTTAATGGAGTACACAGACTCTTTGACTCTCTCTGGCTCTATTTGGCTCGATGTTGCCTTCAGGTCAACTAGGCTTCTACTCTCTATTCTCTGCTATTAGCTTCTTGCGTCTAGCTAACTCTTGTCTACCTCTCTGTGTTGTTGTTCTGCTTTTGTCAGTTCATGGCTTTAAAACCAGTCGGTTCTTTTGATTGTTCATTTCCGCTTCTCGGCCTTCTAGTTTCCTTACCTTTGTCCATTTGAATTCCTTTGCTCTACATCATCATCACTGGGTAACACCTCGTAGGGAGGTGGCCAACTGTTTCCTAAAGAATTAGGTGTCAAATTCCTTGAATAATTTTCGAATGGCCATTAATTTTGTTTTCTTCAAGAGTGCCTGCGAATCATGAGTTGTTTTCCAACTCATCATCCACATCGGACTTCAAATCCCCTATCATCTTGCTTTTTGACCTGTCAAATCCAGTCAATCATCGGAACGCATCTCCACCATTGATCTGGGCCCCCCCAAATCCTACAGTCGTCCTTCATATCGGGCGGACAAGTCACATGGTGTTTACCCGTCCGATGCGGGCGGTTTTCTCTCTCATCCGTCAGACGCATGTCACTTGATGTGTGGCATCAAACGAGACTCAGTCAAAACTACTTACCACCTTGAACCCTTCTGATATCCTGTCGATTTGGGGAATCCTGCGCTACGGAACTGAAACAGTTACTTTTCCGTTTTTCATAGCGATTTCGGGTCTGGGTGCTTCGAGGCTTTCCTTCACTGAGGGGGATGCCCTAAAGTGCCAATCACGTATCAGAAACCACCCCCATTTCTTGATTTGGCCTCCGGTTTTGTCAGTTTGCGCTAGTGCGCGTTACCATGGGCCAACGATCTGTGCACTCGACCGAGGGTCCTCGTTGCTCCGCTCTTGCCACAACTGCAACTGTTTATGAGGATTCCTTCTGATAGCTTTGATTTTTCTAAGACTTGAATCTTTTATCATAATTTGAAACAGTCGTGAAAGATTAGAGAGTGTTTTAGGATCCAATTCGAATCATGGCCTTCCCACTAAAAAAATATTTTGGACCACCAAAAGTTGGTTTTATTTTAAGCATCAATCAAGTGAGGGTATTGCTTCCTCGCTTGCTCAATTTCTATCCATTTCGCACTGCTTAGTTTTGAACCTTCGAGTCCAATCCTGAGGTATTCAACATCCCTTCTGCATGTAGTTATTACCTTCCGGGCATCCTTGTCTTATAACACTATTCTCCCAAGAGAATGGATGATGAAATCATGGAATGATGGAATGCTGGAATGCCTCTCATCTTCCTCATCATCTATTAAATAGAGGAAACATTGGAAGGGGAACCACATGCACACACTCCATGTGTCCACATGCAACTTTATTGCTTTCTTGTTTTATTTCTTTTGTTTTTACTTTTTGATAGCTTTACTGATTTTTACTGCTTTCTTGTTTTTTTCTATTTATATTTATTTAGAACTTTAGTATTGATATTTATTATTTTATTTTTATTTATTATTACTATTTTTTATTTTTTATTTATTTTCTTGTATTTTTACTATTATATTATTTATTATTATTATTTTTATTATTATTATTATTATTATTATTATTTATTATTTATTATTATTATTTATTATTAAAGGGACATTACAAATAGAACACATCACATAACCCTTTACATAGCGAGTCACAATGTTTCTCATATGAGGCCAAAAACAAAATCTTTGTACATGACATAAAGTCTTTTCAACGCCAAAGTGTCCAGACACAAGAGAGGTGTGGGCATCTCGAATTACATGTACTCTTCCCCCTGTGGGAATACACAATTTACCAAGGTGATACAAGAGTTTCCCCTGCAAGTGATAGTTGTCCACCTATGAACCATGGGTTAGTTTTGCATGAATCTCCTTAAATTCATCATCGTTAGCATATTGTTCAGCATAACTCTCAAAAGATAACAAAGCATTATGCAAAATAACATAAGCAGAAATAGGAGGGCGAGATAGCATATCGGCCACTTTATTGCTAGTGCCCTTCTTATACTTTATTACCAGATGAAACTATTGAAGAAAACCCATCCACTTTGTGACTGAAGGTACTGCAAGGGTTGATGATCCGTATGGATGATGGTCTCCTTGCCGATTAGGTAGTGTTTCCACTTTTTCAAGCTCCTTGTCATAAGTGGGATAGTTTATCACAGCTTGAGAAAACTTCTTAGAATGGTAACAAATCAGCTTCTTTTGCTACATCAGTACAACTCCCATGGCATAACCACTAGCATTGGTTTCGATCTCGAATGGCTATTGGAGAATTGATAAGGCTAAGACTGGCACGGTGCTGATCTTGTCCTTCAATGTTTCGAAGGATTTCTGATGTCTTCCTCCCCATTGGATGACCTATTTCACACTCTTCAATGTGTACAGAGGTGTTGCAATAACAGAGAAATTAGCAATAAATCTCCTCCAATACTGGACTACACCTAAAAGGTTGCGGACCTCGGTTACACTAGTAGGCTTAGGCCAATTTACAATTGCTTCAACTTTAGAGGGATCAATCTTTAACTGACCATGACCAACAATATGAACTAGGTAACCCAAAGAGGTTTTCTCGAACTCACACTTTGACAATTTTACAAAGAGTCTTCTTTTTTCAGTACATCAAGCACTTTCTTTACATGACACACATGTTCAACCCAACTCTTACTAAAGACAAGTATATCATCTAAATATACAAGAACAAATTCATCAATGAAAGGCCAAAAGAGATCATTCATGACCCTCATAAAAGTGACTGGAGCATTGTAAAGCCCGAATGGCATCACCATCCATTCGAACAACCTCTCTTTGGTCTTGAAGGTGGTTTTCCACACATCCTACTCTGCAATTCAGACCTGGTGATAACCACTGCACAAATCCAATTTTGTGAAATAAACAGCATTCTTTAATTGATCTAATAAGTCATCAATGTGTGGAAGAGGATAGTGATTTTTCACTGTAATTTTGTTTAGCACGCAGTAATCCACGCACATTCTCTAGGTGTCACCTTTATTTGGCATTAAGACAATCAATGAACCACACGGAGAGGTGCTCAGCCTGATGACCCCTTGGTCCAGCAATTCCTGCACTTGTTTCTTGATTTCCTCCATCTCAATAGTCAACATCCTGTACATGCCAACATTTGGCAAAGGAGTGTCATGCTGCAAATGGATTTCATGTTGGATTTCCCTCTTCAGAGGTAATCCCTTCAGTTCCTGAAACAGCTCATCATAATTAGAAATTAATTCAAATAATTCCTGTGTATGTTCCTAATCGCAGCCCTGGAAAGCATCAGCAAATTCTGCCTCTTTTTCCCTTATGACCATAAGCATACAACCCTTACTGGAATTCACCAGTCTTTTCATTTTTCCAGCACTTACAAGGCTAGCATTGATTTTATTTTGATGAGCCCTTGCTATGTATTCTACCCCATCTTTTGTGATTTGGTATTTGTTTTCGTGACGAAAGAAGACTTCCTTTCTATCATACAGGTATGGGCTCCCAAACTCCACAGATATCCAATGGTATTATATCCAATTCTACTTCATCTGCTAGCTTAGAAGCAATTACAAATTTGACCTTACACTCTTTGGTTACATTCAGTTTTGCTTTATCATGTATCCATCCAAGCGGGTAAGGTTTCAGGTGTGGTTTTGTTTCTAAGCCAAATTTCTTTACTAGGGATTCTGCAATTAAATTTTCTTGGGACCCAATATCAAACAGATTTTCAAATTTAGTATGATTTACAACAACTCTGATATGAAACAGTTCAATTCTCTTTCGGTCATTAAGAAGGGACTCATTTACAGAACTGGTGCCTTCATGCGATTCAAAATTAACATGAAGTGTGAGAGTACCTTTTGTTCCTGCTGTTGTGATTAGCGCTTCATCTCCAGAATCCGATCCAAGGTCTTGTTACGTCGTTGCCACTATCTTCTGCTTCCCTTTTCCTCCATACTTCTTTGGACACTTTTCTAGTTGTTGTTTCCAACAGTGATCATCATCGTGGCCTTCCTTTTTGCAATGATTGCAATACGGTTGTTCTCCCTTTGGCTATTGCCATCTTCTTCTCCTTCCCTTTCCATTTTTCTTTGGATTTGCCATTGGAAGGTTTGAATGGTGGCTTTCTGGAAAGATCATCTCTTTCATTTTTGCCCCTATTCTCAATATGAATTGCCTTCAGGTTGGCTGAGTCAATAGTGGTTGGTTCAAACAAAAATAATGAATGCCTAATATAGTTATGCAATGATCCAATATAATTAGTTAACACTTTAGGTTTATCAAGTGTAATACCCAAATTCAGTGTTTGCTTTCTAAATTCCTCAGTAAAGCTTTGAACATCCTGATCTTTGCCTTGCCAATTCATTAATGCTTTTTTCTTGTATCCTAAGGGATAAAATTGTTCCTTTAACGTAGAAAGAAATTCAGGCCATGAGGAAAATAGTTTACCCACATTCATACTGCTCTACAATCTGCTCTCCCACCAAACGAGAGTGGTGCTACTCAACTGTAGAGAGGCCAGCTAAATCTTTGCCTCATCCTCCATGATCTGCCAAATCCTGTAGTAGACCTTAATCTCCCTAATCCAATTATCAAGATTTTGAGCATTACTTTCACCATTAAACATGGGAAGATCAAATTTCACATCTAATTTAAAGAAAGGTTTCTTAGATGCATCCTTTGAATTTCTACGATTATGGTGGTGAGAGGAAGGAGAACCTTCACTCCTGGAAGGAGAAGGAGGGGGTTCTTCTCCACCATTCCCATGTGTTGAACCTTGTCCTTCTGGGTTTCTCTCTTCTACTTTCTCCAGCCTTAAAACTATCTGACTAATATTCTCTACCATTGAATAGAAGGCCTTTCTCAAATTACACTCCTCTTCAAGATGAGCCTCGTCTTCCATGTTTCTCCTTCGATGTGCATGCCTTGTTTCGAGATCGAAAGGTTCTAGTTCCCCTTCACCTCTTTGGAGCCTATTTCTTGTTAGCATGAAAACATGCAATTCACATCTAAAAAGCCCTGCTCTGATACCACTTAATCCAGGATACTTTTGCTTACAGATGTATGAAAAGAATCACATGTAAAAATTGCAGCTTAACACAGAATTATAATATGCACACAAGAAAAGAAGAAGAAAACACATAAAAGCATGAAAAGAAGACACCAAGACTTGATAATGGAGTTCGTCCAACTCAAACTATGTCTCTGAGCCCTGATCTATCAATGGGGAGGCCTTCTTATATTAAATGGCATGAAAAGAGGAGAATGCATTCATCAGTTGCATAAAAAGAGGCTATAACTCCATTCCGGACAATGGCTATGAAATGGAGATCTAATATGGAGAGATAGGCAGCACCAATGTGTCCGTGGAATTGAGAGGGTCTGAAAACATCTAAAACTTGTCTAAAACAGACAAAATGCACCATCAACCACCTAAAAGCTCTCCTGCCTCGAATAGCATGCTGAAAATCCTCCCCCCCATCCTTTTTCCAATCATCGGGCTTTATATGTGTCATTTAAGACAAAGGTTGCTTAACAATCAGGGTTGTTTGTTTACAATGGAAACTATTAGGTAAAAGGGTCGGTAGGCACAACAACCCTCTAAAATAGGCCTTTTTCGTTTTAGGCGATAATACATGAAAAACCTCGAAAAACATTGAAAAAAACTGAAAATATGACCAAAACCTTTAAAACCAGACTTCAAATATATCAAATCAGCCCTACAAATCCATCAGGTCTGATCCCGATCGTAAATCACTATTGTTGAGGTCCATGGCCCTGTATATTGGGGAATCGCCAATCATAGATAGCAGATTTGTCGATTCGTCAATCGTTGATTTGCTGATCGCCAATCTGTCGATCTGCCGATTTAATCCTGTCCATTGATCTACTTCCCAATCCGACGGCTGAGATTGCTCGTTGCTGATCGACAAATCACAATCGCAATGGCCCATCAGTCCTTGTGTTTCGTCGATCCGATCACTCTCCATTCGTCGATTCCGATCATCCCGATATTGCCAATCGCTTGCTTCCGCCTCCGATTTAATCAAAGATCATTGATTGGGGGTTCTGTTATGCCTCTTTAAGTCTGCCCCTTTGGACCCTCTGATTGCAATTTTTCCCTTTAAAGGCTTAAAGCCATTTTTAAGAGAAAATGCCTCATTTTCAAAGGAACTAAGGCAAACTCTTTCTGCCACAACTTCATCATCCGAACTCGGATTGGAGTGTCATTCGCACCATGGGGTCAAGGCGATGAGCACTACGATTTGATGTTAGGATATTTGTTTTTTTGCCACTTTGAATTTTTATTTTTTCCACACCATTGTATCTGAAGTTCAACCTGGATTAGTTGCATAACCTGTTTTTCTCACAATAACATTTTAATCCAAGTATTTAAATACTTCAAGTACTTACCTCGCGGACCTTTGAAAAAGTGTTGCTCCACCTTGTTGTAGCTGACTGAGGTATCGACAGTAAATTCGATCACAAATCCTTGTATGATGTGATCAAGCCAATGATCGACACACAGTCGATCTTATCCTCAAAGGCTTCCAATCTTTGTACTAGCTCCAAGGTCTAGACAATAGGACCGTCAAGTCTCCACCTTCCTTGGTTATCCGCTAGCCTCACGATCCACTCGTATAGCTCAACTGAAAAGGAACATAAAAATATCTCATGGATCTCTATGAATAGGTACATTTCCAGCCACTGTTCCTTTGTCAGTCGAGGATTTCTGTTCTCTTGCGCCGCAAATTTATGGATCTTCCTATCCAACCAGTCTCTGATCTCTTTCTTAGTTGGATTCCAGTGATACGACATCACATATCTCTTATGCAGATTCTAGTCTCAGCAATGGAACCATTTGTTGGCTACGTGGGGCCTAACCCAGGTTCAATGTCAATTAGCCAAAAAAAATCCCTACACCACTGGCCCTTTCGGTATCATCCCGTGGAGCACGGACCGAAGTCTCACCCAAAGCAGTATGGGGGATGCTGGAACCAAGTTTCCACACCCTAAGATGGTCATGATGTCAGTTTATTCCTTCTATTCCTGCTCTCCTACAAGTTTTTAAGTTCTAGGGCTCTGTCAGTCTAGCCCTTTATTTCGCCCTTTAGTAACTCCATGAAGGGGTACGATTGGCCTTCGTGCAACCCTAACTTGCGATCCAAGTACTTTTGCACTACTAAGGCAATGTATCATGTATATTCCCAAACTAGCTTAAGTGTCTTACTTATCTTATTAAAAAATCACAGTTAGCGCCGCGTAAATAGATATTCTTACTTGTGTTCAATTAACCAATGTAATTACATACATTCGCGCACCACATAAGCATTATAAATGAAATTCATACACAATAGGACAAGATGTATTAACAGGAAACAAAGGCACAGAATTTGTAGAATACTTCTCTTTATTGATATCTTCAGATGATTACAGACTCTATCCACCCTGTGCACACAGCTGCAGGGGTCTGCGCACTCAACTGCGGACATCTACCCTAGGCCTCTCTGAACTCAGCTACAGAACCTCTACCTACACTAAGACCTAAAACTTAGACTTCTCTCCTTATCACTCAAAACTTCTTTCTTCTCCCCAAAAACTTAGGACTACTTAGAGCTTACTTACTTAGTTCTTTCTATACAATCCCATGGTCCACGAACCATGGGTAGATCTTTATAGCCAACTTTACATTTTACAAAACAAGGGTGGACAACCATTTAAGACTCATGACACCTTCACGCTCCGCGACCATAAAATGCGGAGACTTTACACTTTATTACCAAACTTGACCCAAAACATGGGATTTTAACCCCAAAACTGTCCTTGGGGGATCCTGTTCCCAACAGTAAGAGCTACCCCCCTCTCCCTACCCTCCACCCCTGAGCTATTGAAAACATTCAGCTATCCTAAAATGGGGAGGATATTGTCCTCCATAGGGTGTCTTTACATTACTTTTCTCTATATAATGTTAGCCTCACTCTCATAATAAAACGATTATAAATCCAAAGTTATAATTAAATAAATCAAATCTTGAGAATTAGGAGTTAGTTCCTCAAACTAGGGAGTTTAGTTAGGATGAGAGATTCTCTCCAACTAGTTCTCCTAGATTAGTGTTTTGTTGAGAAAATATCTCAACCAAATTTGTTCAATATAGACACACTATCTTGAGACAAACTTCCTCATGTATTTATATGTATCATAAACATTATTTTAATAATGAGAATGAGAATGTGAAGAATGTTTTAAGGCTGAGGCATTTTCCACCATGTTTGGTTTTTCTATATTTATGTTATTTATTTCATGAGTGTTTTATTAATAGTTTCTCAAATCTCTTCAAATGGTATCGGAGCCATGGGCTCAAAGAGATTTTGTGAAATTTGTGAGAATTTTCATGTGTGAAATATGTGTTGTGTGTAGAGCCTGTACGTGCTGGTAATTATTTGTTGGTTTATTATCTTGTTGGATCGTGTTCTTCAAGGAAACCTACCTAATTTTGTTGCTGCCGAAATCCATGTGATCTAGCGTGTAACCACAGAGACCCATCTGCGCACGAATAGATCTATTCACTGGAGTTGAAACCATGTGGAGCCATTTCTATGTGGTTTGTTGATAAGGCCAAAGAGAAGACAACACGCACCAAGAAGTGTTTGTGAGTTGAGAAATCGTTGCCACACTGTCCAAGATGTGTATGTTGCTGACAAAATTATCACTTGAATGAGAGAAGGAAAGTCATTGTCCATGTGAAGAGGTGATTAATTGCGCTAATGTGATTGGTGTAAATTTGGAGTGAGCAACCAATGCAAGCATGCATAAAGGATGATTGTGTGATAAAGGGTTAAAAGGAGCACGCGCTAGCTGCCATACAGTGTGATGAGTGGTGGAAGTTGGTAATACAATCTGAGCAATTTTTTTATGTATCAAGGTCGTCAAGAAGTGGAGCCAGGTTAACAAAACAAAACCCCCAAACTCAAAACAGTAGTGCATTTGCAAGCCCATATCTCTACAGTCTTGTGAAATCGCCATTGGTGAAGGTTCGAGCTCCAAATATTTGCAGTCATTGTCTCCACATACATTTTGGGTAATAACATTTGTAGCTGTATTCTCTGATAGATCATGGAGTCAAGGGCGGTGAATGATTGCCTTTCTGGTCCTTGTGGACTCACTGGCGGATGTTGTGCAATGCATCTTTTTCTTTGAAACTGGAAGAAGAGCATCAGGTTTTATAATGCTGCTAGTGCCTCTTAAACATATATCTAGTATTCTAGACTTTTGTTGGTTTTGATTTTATGCTTTGGTTGTTTACTGTTGTTGGCATGATTGTCAAAAGTGCATCTTGTGACTGTTTCAGCAAAGATTAGTGACTTCCGGCTTGAGCTCCAAGTGAAAATTTGGATTTTTTGTGGCATGGATCATTTTGGTGTGAATGATTTTTTTCTACTGACTGCAGTCATTGGAATGAAAACAAAGTTCTTCCCACTAAATGTATTTGCAATTCAAGCAAGGAAGCAAACAAATCATGGCAGTGCTCTGTTAAGAGGAAATGCGAGGGATTAGGCTTAGATTGTAATCATTCTTGTGATGAGAATCTGTTTTCTGCCCAAGAGGGCACATTACATACTACAGAGGATGTTGGCTCGGAATATATTCTATGCAATCAATTCAATAAAAATGCAACAACACGTTGAGAAATGACTCCCCAACATAAAAATGCAGCGACACGCTAAGCAATGACTCCCCAACTCAGCGTACTGAAGGGTTTAGAAATTCTACACATGCCTGTACAGGTTTCATATTAGGAACATCAAATGAACGAACTCAGAGTAGAACTTATGGTCCTTTTGGGCTGACCGAGGAAAAAGAAGAGTTCAACTCTTTATGCAGCAATGCACAGTGTTCTTCATTGAGTTATGTTGTCAATTGTATTTCCATGAGGAAAGCATTCATGGAGAAGAAAAGGAAGACTTGTGAATGCGTTGAATTAAGGTTATGAATTAAGTGTGATTTGAATTTTCAAAGAGGAGATTCGTTCACTTTTAAAGTGACTCCATAAACCTTGAATTCATTTTTCAATTCACTTTATTAATTTCTTTTAAATGAGAGTTTAAAAAGAAATTACATTATTTTATTAAAATGAAAAGATGCATTTTTTTAGTGTAGGTATAAGTGTGAATTTCCTTGAAGTGATTTGTGGAGTGATAAGGTGAAATTATTTTTGTAATTTTGGAGTGATAAGGGAAGTTCATTATTGAAAGAATTCATTTTTGAAGACAGATTGCTTCAAGGAGTTCTCAAATTTTATGCTTGAGAAATTTCATTCACGATGTTATGAAGGTGAAGGTTGATGTAATTCACTATTTAATAAAGACATATTTTTTGTGGTGTTTGTGTCCTATATCCACCTGAAATTGAATATGGGGATCTTAAGTACACCGTGTGTAATGAATGCATGTGCATGACTATGTGTAGGTTATCAAAATGCTCTCTTTGTATTATGCTTAAACAACTACATGCACATACGCAAGCTTAAGTATAAGAACACTTAATCAAGCTTAAGTACACAAGAAAAAAGCATCACATCATCAACTTGATAAGATGATTTTCCAAGCAAGCACATTTCACATCATTAATCAAAGAAATCAAGTTAAGGATGCTACAAAATCAAGCATTTCAAGCCCAAGATGACATCAACATCATCAACACTTTTTGTATCACTTACAGATAAACATTTTTTAACTGAATTGTATGGGTGCATTCTCGGTTGTAACCGACACCCTAATTTAAATTGTTAAGGTGAATACATTAAGTCAAGAAAGTCTTGTTGGCTTATAAGGACCTACCCAGGTTCAGAAGAGTTATTTATCCAAACAAATACCGTAGCTACCGGCCCTTTCGGCGATAGCCCATACAGAGAGGACTGAGGTCTCACCCGAGGTAGCAGGGGAGGGTGCTGGAACCAGGTTTCTACACTCTTGGGATATCTAGATGTGGTTTGTGAGGTTCGTGCGCCGTTCTGCAGCCTTGCGTTGCATAGATTTGGTTACCCTTATTGCGCCTATTATAGATTGGATCAATTATTACTATTCTGATCTAGTTAGAGTGGTCTTTAAGCAAACTGTATTATTTTTGGTTACTTTCGTGCATTAAGAATAAACTGTTCAGTATGGAGCATGATTGTTTAGAGGTCTTTGTTTCAGCCGGATATATACCCCAGGAAGCTTGTACACCCCTCCACGCGGGGGGGTGCGAGGGGGACTTGTACACCCCTCCAATCCCCCCTGGTTGGGGGGTCCAGGGGCCAACGGTCCCCCAGCGGGGGTTTGGGGGTAGTGCCCCGAAGCTAAAAACAGATGTAAAATTGCCTTGTAAAAGTATAGTAATTTCTAGTCAATCTGGGCCATTCATTAGGCAGATGATCTGACGGTAGAACTTATGTTTAGTTTAGGGTTTTTTTCCCTAAAAGGCAACCCCTCTCTTTGTATGAGGGCATTATATTGAGTCTGTGTAATATATGTGCATTCTCCAAGCGAGAAGCAAAGAGGTGAGACTGTGAGAGAAAATATAGGATATTACAGTGGATCTGTTGTAGGTTGTGTCTCTTCATTTTGCTAGATAATAGAAAGGAAGGACTGGTTGTTCAGGGTGGACGTAGCCCAAACTAGTTGAACCACGTATATATGTGTCTCTCTTGTTTTATGCGTTTTCTGTGTTTATATTTCTGCAATATTTTATCTGTTCCATTGCTCCGTAATATATAATTTTCTAACAACTGGTATCAAAGTCGAAGGTCTATTTGGCTGATAAACTCACAGGAAAGAAGGGTTCCCATTCGAGTGGGAGTAATGGTGGAAAATGGTAAGTTTAGGGTCGAGAAATTTAACAGCCAAAAATTCTCGCTGTGGAAGATGCAAATGGAAGATTATCTGTATCAGAAATATCTATACCTACCATTGGGCGGAAAAACAAAGATGTCGATGGGTATGACAGATGAAGAATGGAACCTTCTCGATAGAAAGGCACTTGGAACAATACGATTGTGCCTCATAGCATCAGTTGCCTTCAACATTTCGAAGGAAACAACAACAGAGGCTTTGATTAAGGCGTTGGAGAAACTATATGAAAAACCCTCGGCCTCAAACAAGGTATTTCTTATGAAACAGTGATATAATATGAAGATGTCGGAAGGTGGATCTGTTGCAGATCATTGAAATGATTTTAATACTGTTACAAGTCAGTTATGTTCTGTAGGGGTAAACTTTGATGATGAAGTTAGAGCTCTGTTATTCTTATGCTCATTACCAGAAAGTTGGAATGGTTTGGTAATGGCCATTAGTAACTCCGTTTATGGATCTAGTATTTTAAAGTTTGATGATGTTGTCGGTGCTATCCTTAGTGAGGAAATGCGACGGAAAAGCTCCAGTGAGACATCGGGAAATGCTTTGAGTGTAGAGTCTAGAGGAAGAAAAATGGAAAGAGGAAAGAGCTCAGGATATCGCAGTAAATCAAGGAAAGGTAGATCCAAGTCCAGATCGGGGATAATGTGCTGGAAATGTGAAAATAAAGGACACCTAAAGAAAGACTTTAGATATCGGAAGGGAAAAGAAGGAGATTCACAGCAAGAAAACAATCATGAAGCAAATGTGACAGGTGAGGTGTTACAAGATCATTTTATTCTTTCGTTCGAAAATATAACTGATTCCTGGGTGGTTGATTCAGGGGCCTCATTCCATGCCACACCTGCTAAGAAATACTTTCATGACTATGATCAAGGAGATTTTGGACAAGTTCGTTTGGGTGATGATAAACCTTGTAAAATTGTTGGAATGGGTAAGGTTCTTGTAAAACAGCAGAATGGAAACCAATGGCTACTAAAGGAGGTAAGGCATGTTCCAGATCTAAAGAAAAATCTGATTTCAATAGGGCAGTTAGGCGGTGAAGGTTGTGTGACAACTTTCACAGATAAAGCTTGGAAGGTCACCAAAGGAGCCCTGGTAATAGCAAAAGGCGAAAAGGTTGGTACATTGTATTTATGCAATGGTATTTCTAACTCTGTTAATGCTTTAACTTTCAAAGGAGCAGATGCAACATTATGGCATCATAGGCTTGGACACATGAGTGAAAAAGGGATGAAGATTCTTCACTCAAGGAATTTGTTGCCGGGTTTGAAGAATGTTGATTTGGATTTCTGTGAGAATTGGATTTATGGAAAACAGAAGAGAGTCAGATTTCTCAGAGTTGGGAATGAAACGATGAGTGAAAAATTAGAGCTTGTGCATACAGATGTATGGGGACCTGCTCAGGTATCATCTCTCGGTGGCTCTCATTATTATGTTACTTTTATTGATGATGCAACTAGAAAAACTTGGATTTATTGTATTAATAATAAATCTGGTGTATTTGATACTTTCAAGAAATGGAAACCTTTGGTTGAGATTGAGACAGGAAAGAAATTGAAGTGTCTTAGATCAAACAATGGAGGTGAATATTGCAGCAAATAGTTTGATAGGTACTATTCAGAGCATGGAATTTGCAGAGAGAAGACAGTTCCAAGAACACCATAAGAAAATGGTGTGTCAGAAAGGATGAATAGAACAATCATGGAGCGTGCAAGGTGCATGAGATTGCATGCAGGATTTCCTTTACAGTTTTGGGCAGATGTTGTAGATACTGTTGTTTATCTAATAATTAGAGGGCCTTCAAGTTCCTTGGATGGTGGTGTTCCATAGGAAGCATGGATAGGTAAAAAGGTAAATTACTCTTTTTTAAATCTTTTTGGTTGTGATGCCTTTGTCTATATTGATAAGGAAAATAGAATAAAGCTTGAGGCAAAGTCAAAGAAATGTACCTTTATTGGATATGGTGTTAAAGATTTTGGTTATCGCTTATATGATTACAAAAATCACAAAATCATTAGGAGTAGAGATGTATATTCAATGAAAAGATCTTGTATAAGAATCAGTTGCAGGAAAAAGAAAACAAGGAATATGCGGATCTTGATGAAATCACTGAAAAAGTAAAGGTGCCTAAAAATAATAATAATCAACAACCACAAAAATAACAACCACCACAACAGCAATAGGCACCCCAAACACCTGAAAGAGGTGTTAGAAGATCTACCAGGATAAGTAGACCCCCTGAACGATACTCTCCTTCATCATATTATTTATTGTTGATTGATTCTGGTGAACCCGAATGTTATGAAGAAGCAATGCAGGTTGAAAGCAGGAAGAAGTGGGAGGTAGCCATGGAAGAAGATATGGACTCCTTAATGCATAACCAGACTTAGGACTTAATCAGGCTGCCTGCAGGAAAAACTACATTGAATAATAAATAGGTTTACAGGCTGAAGGAAGAAGATGGAGGGAAACAGAGGTACAAAGCTAGACTTGTGGTGAAAGGGTTTGCACATAAGAAAGGTATTGCTTTTGATGAAATATTTTCTCCTATTGTTAAAATGACTTCAATCAGAACTATTTTAAGTCTAGTAGCAACGGAAGATTTGCATCTTGAGCAGTTAGATGTAAAGACAACCTTTCTCCATGGGGATTTGAAGGAAGAGATATATATGCAACAACCACAAGTATATGAGATGAAAGGGAAGGAGAAACTAGTGTGTTGGTTGAAGAAGAGCTTGTGTGGCTTAAAACAGGCTCCAAGGTAGTGGTATCTAAAATTTGACAAGTTTATGACTAAACAAGGTTATACTAGATGTCACTCTGATCATTATGTTTATCTGAAAAAGCAAAATGATGGCAACTATATTATATTGTTATTGTATGTAGATGACATGCTTGTTGCAGGGCCTAACATGTAGGAAATA
>APFE030024943.1:31950-85600 GCA_000404065.3 Pinus taeda
TACAGAGGCTAGTAAAGAAATGATTTGGTTACAAAGGTTTATGGGTGAATTGGGTAAGGAGCATGATATGGTCACGTTATATAGTGATAGCCAAAGTGTCATTCATCTTGCAAAGAACTCAGCAATTCATTCCAGGACTAAACACATACAGTTCAAGTACCATTTAATACGATTAGTGTTGGAAGATGGAGAGTTGAAGCTGGAAAAGATACACACTAGCCAGACTCCTGCAGATATGCTATCAAAATTTGTAACCAAGGAGAAACTGAGAATATGCTCAGTTTCAATTGGTCTTCAAGGATGACGATGAATATGATAAATAGCTAGGTCCAAAGAGGAGTCATTGTCCAGCAAATGAAGCAGCGGTGGAGTTCCTACAATCATTCAACAAGTGGGAGATTGTTGAGTATGGAGCATGATTTTTTAGAGATCTTTGTTTCAGTCGAATGTATACCCCAGGAAGCTTGTACACCCCTCCACGCCGGGGGGTGGGGGGGACTTGTTCCCCCCGTGGGGTCTAGGGGGGCCGACCCCCCCCCCCCCCCCCCCTCGCGGCTAGGGGGTCCGTGGGCCAGCGGTCCCCCAACGAGGGTTCGAGGGCAGTGCCCCCAAAGCTAAAAACAGATGTAAAATTGCCTTGTAAAAGTATAGTAATTTCTAGTCAATCTGGTTCGTTCATTAGGCGAATGATCTGACAGTATAACTTATGTTTAGTTTAGGGTTTTTTGCCCTAGAAGGCAACCTCTCTCTTTGTATGAGGGCATTATATTGAGTCTGTGTAATATATGTGTATTCTCTAAGCAAGAAGTAGAGAGGTGAGACTGTGAGAGAAAACAGAGGATATTACAACAGATCTGTTGTAGGTTGTGTCTCTTCATTTTGTTGGATAATAGAAAGGAAGGACTGGATATTCGGGGTGGATGTAGCCCAAACTGGGTGAACCACGTATATCTGTGTCTCTCTTGTTTTATGGATTTTCTGTGTTTATATTTCTGCAATATTTTATGTGTTCCATTGCTCTGTAATATATAATTTTCTAACATAAACCTAGTTCACAAGTACTCAATAGTAGAAATGCATAAATCATAACAATTCATTTACCATAAAAGAGTAAAGTCACATTTAACACAGAATTCAGAGTAAACTTATCTTTATTAACAATCTTCACTAATACATCCAGATCCACCCTACGCACTCAGCTACAGGGGTCCGCGACATAATTGCAGACTTTCCAAGCCTCTGCGCACATAGTTATAGAGCCTCTACCTACTACCCTTATCCCTTGACTCAGACTTACAGACACTTTCAGACTATCTTCATTCAGAACCCGTTACATCTCATCCTCCAAAAGAATTGCCTTTCCCTCATAGAGTCGTGCTCTATTTATACCCTTCCCTAGCTCGCACTCCCTGCACGGGCCAACTCTATTTACATTATTTTTATTATTTTCAGGCAGACTACCCTTTGACTCAATCTATTATACTTTGCACTCTGCATATTTCAGAATTTTTACAATATCTAAATACTACTCCTTGGGCTTTCTGCCCCAAAACCCTTACGCGGGACCTCTACTTCCCAACAGTCCCCCATCATAATCATCGTGACTCATCCCAAGTCACTTGTTGGCACAACTAAATGCTCTGCCTTAGCTTCATGGTTTGCCTTCCTGTGAGTGACAGTCGTCGTCCTGGTACGCCTCCCTTGTCTTCTGCAATGCTTCATCCATCTCCTGCTTCAATGTTTCTACCACATCTCACAACCAATGATGCTCATTATACTCTGCTCAGTTAACACAGAACATGCCCTCCAAGGATTTTATCGTGAGCAGGGGAACCGCCTACAGGACTGCCTGGTACTAGTGCAGCCATTTCCTACCTTCATATCCTCCCTTCGCATCGTCTGTTGCAGCCTGTGTTGTAATTTCTACAAGACCCTGGTTAAGATCCCAAACTTCAAGGGACATCAGAGATGACTGATTAAATGCATATCTACCTGTGGTCATTGTCTGGCCAGCCTTTCGTTGTTCTGTTGCAGTCCGTCGGCCTACCCCTGAGCGAGGCGACGGCCTCCGGACCAATTTTGCTTCGTGTTCCCTCTTTTCTGAGACATCTCCTACTGGTGATGCTACTATGCCTTGTGCATAGATAATGAACAGCTCCATTGGTGTTTTCGAATTGTAGGTCATCGAGTGGACTCCCCTTGGGAATTTATAAGCCATGCGAAATTCAAATGCAATGATTGTAACTCATTCCCGCTCATGTAAGCTTCCCGTGTGGAATCTGTGGTCGTTCGTTCCATATCTAACTCGTACTGTATCTCTTAATGTCCCATCGCCCGCTCCATTTTGCCCTGTTTCTGACATCGTGTCATGAATAGTGATATCAATAGTCATCAATGCAATCGGTGCATCCGTGTGAGCCTCCTCACGGCACCGTGACCCTTGTGTTTGGTCAAATTCTTGCACACCATGGTACTCGTGCATTTGTCCCCCAAGCTTCTTTATCGTCCTGTGCTCTCTTTCAACTAGTTGGAGCGGTGAGACTATCTTCTTTATGGATAGTCAGGCGGTCGGCCTACCTGTGTAGAGCTTAAGGAAACTGCCATTCACTCTTACCGGGAAGGGGTCTCCATTGAGTTTAGCTAGCTAAATCGCGCCCCCATTGGTAACTTTTTTGACGACGTAGGGTCCTAACCAGTGCATGTAGAGTTTACCTGGGAATTTGTCAAACTTACTTTCATACAGCAATACTAGATCATTCTCCTTGAAGGTGCACACCTTTATATGGAAATCATGCCATCCTTTCTCACATTGTTTTTGTACCTGCTGATGGAATCCAGCCAGAAACCGTTCCTCCTCCAATTCTTCTAGCTATGCAAGCCTCTCTTCCAATGGCCCACAGTCTACCATACCTGTGATTGCTGCAATCCGCAGACTGGGCACAATATATTCCATAGGCATAACGGCCTCCTGGACATAAACTAATCAAAATGGTGTTTGGCCTGTCAACTTCATGCATGTAGTTCTATATGCCCACAGCACAGCAGGAATGTGCAAATTCCAGTCATTTCGTCGCACATTGCAAACTTTCGTCAACTCAATCTCTAGAATTTTGTTGAACGCCTCAATGGTCCCATTCGCTTGCATATGGTAGGGCGTACTCTGTTGGTGATATATCTGGAATTCCTCAGTGAGTGCACTGATTGTTTCACTCAAAATATGTGTTCCCCTATCACTCATGAGAACTTTGGGGTAGCCAACCCTAGTCAGTATGTTCACGAACAAGAATTTTGCCACTGTTGCAACCGTGCAATCTTTAACTGGTTGTGCCTTGGCCCATCGAGTCAAATATTCAGTCGCAATGATGATATAGCGCGTGTCCATCTTTCCTTGTGGTTCGATAGGCTTGACGAAGTCAATCGCCCATTTCTCAAATAGTTGTAGCGTCATCTGTGGCTGAAGTGGAATTTCACCCTTCGCGACGGCTTGCCCATCTGTTGACATACATCGCAGGCCCAGCAGTATGCTTTGAAATCTTGATATAGGGTGGGCCACCATAATCTAGTGCGAAGAATCTTCTGGGCTGTGGCGTGGCCCGCATAATGTCTGCCAGCAACCCCTCCATGTGCTTTGGTCAAGATCTGTCTAGGCTCGAATTCTGATAAATATCAATGTAATATCTCGTTGTTGCCCATCTTGTAGAGATGGCCTACAATTACGGTAAAGTTTGTTGCGCATATCACTAATTCCTTCTTTTTCTAGACAAAATAACCCTGCGGTGCAGTTCCCATGGTTAAAAAGTGGATAATATCTTCAAAGTGGCCATCTGCACTGTGCACGGCATATAGCTGGGCATCCGGGAGTCCCTCCTCTAGACTTGTTTGTTCTTTGCTAGTCTCAATTCGAGATAGGTGATCAAGTCCTACATTCAGACATCCCAGTTTTACAACAACCTCGTCATATTCTTGGAACAGTAGCAACCGTCGGCAAATGCGCCCCCCCGACATAGGCTTATTCACTAGGTATTTGAGCACTGAGTGATCAGTGTACATCTTAAAATGTCCTCCGAGCAGGTAATGACGGTACTTTTGAAGCACGTATACCATCGCCAGTCCCTCTCGCTCAGTAGTAGAATAATTCTTTTCTGCTTTGGACAACCTGTGACTCACGAACGCAATCGGGTGATCAATTCCTTCCACACCTTCTTGAGTGAGTACCGCACCCAATGCGATACATGAGGCGTCAACATGGACATGAAATTCAATGTCCTACTTTGGAAAGACCAGAATAGGGGTGGATGCCATTTTTTCCTTTAGCGTTTCCAGGTTTTTATTACATTCCTCATTCCAGCAATACGTAGCATCTTTCTTCAAAAACTGTTCCATTGGAGCCATGATCTGGGCGTAATTTCTTATAAACTTCCAGTAGTGACTCATGTGTTCCAATGTAGCGTGTAGCTGCTTTACACTTTGCAGCGCTTGTAGATTAAGTATGACAGCGATCTTTGTCAGATCCACCATCAGGCCTTGCTTACAAACCACATGGCCTAGCAAGTTCTCAAAAGGGATGAGGAAAGTACACTTCTTCAGGTTGAGTGCAATCTGGTGCTGACGGCATGTATCCAGCATCAATCTTAAGCTTGTGACATGTTTCTTAACCAAGCCAAATATGGTCCAGTCATCCAAGTAGACTTCTAAGAACTTGTGGATAAATTCTTTGAACGCGGCTACCACAATGCGGGAAAATATCGTTGGCGCATTCTTCAGCCCAAATGGCATTACCGTATACTGAAAATAGCCCCACTCGGTAGCAAACGTTGTCTTGCTCTGATCCTCTAGTGCAATCTTGATCTGATGGTACCCAGAGAATCCGTCTATGAAGGAGTATGCTTCTTGTCCGCCCACATTTTCTAGTACCTCGTCCGTAAAGGGTCTTGGAAACAGATCATTAACACAAGCATCATTGAGCTTCTGAAGATCTACATAGATGCAAATCTCACCCTTCTGCTTCTTCTCCTATAAAACTGTAGGACTTACCCAATTGGACTCCTCGACTGGTTCAATTATTCTTGTCGCCAACATCTTGTCCACTTCTTCGTGGACCTTGGCTTTGTATTTTGGATTCAATCAATAGGGTCGCTATTTTACTGGCTTTGCATCTGGCTTCAAATTTATTTTCATCATTCCTAAGTCTCCCAAAATCCCTTTCAGCTCCATAATCTTTGTAGGGAATAAATCTCAATATTCACAGAGCAATTCGATGACTTTCTCCACCGTGGTCTCGTCCCAATAGTCCCCAATCATGGCATATTTCGGCTCTTCCTCTGTTCTGATATTTACTTGCTTTGTTTTCAAGGGCGTGGTGACGTCTGGATCTTCTACCTTGGGACGTGCACCTCTCGACTCCCTTCGGATTCTGGTATATTGATGTTACGTGGGTCATCCTCATCATCTTCTAGTTGTACATTGTAACATGCTAAAGCTTGGCTTAGTTTTCACGACTAATCGGACGGCATGACTTTTTCTGGTTCCGACGGTGTTCTGAAGATGGTGCTTGCACCAACTGTAATGCATCATCCACAGTATCCATCCATTGATCTTCAAATAGAAATGTCGTCAAAAACCCTTCGCACAAGATATCCCACTAGTCGATGCCATGTCGAAGTTCTGCTTCGATATACCAGTTCCTTGGAATGACATCCAGGGTATGATTAAATTAATGCACCCATTCTAGTTGAGGCTCAGCACCATAAGCTTCGGTCCATTTGCTCAAGTGTATGCGCGGATTCTCTTTTCCATCATATTTCTTCGTTATTTGGAGTGCTAGCTTCCCAAATATTATCTGCATCATGTACTTACAACTTCGCCAATCTTCGAAGGTTCCTTCATGGGTACCCCACCATCACGTAGGTGTCACGCGCAATGCCCATTTGAGCGCATCAAACCATTGGCATTCTAGTACCGTGCTTTCAAATTCACCCAGGAATTCATCTACTCTTGTCAAGCCATCATATACTGGCAGTTCGTGATTCTAATCTTTTTCACAATACAGGGATTTCATCATCATATTGCAATGTAATGTGGCCACTGCATTCACCCTGTTTCACCATTGCACGTCTTCTTCGTCTGAATCGTTGGCGCATGAGCTGGCGTACTCCCACCAATGTCTCCTCTCCTCCTTTTGCCTATGTACAACAACCTTGTTGATACAATCCAAAGCATTGTCCTCTTCATTGGTGCGCACAGGTTCTGTGTAGCATGGTCCTTATGTGGGATCTAGTGGAATGACTATTTGTACCAACTTCTTCTCAAATATCATTTTCCTCCGCTTGAGGTTAATAACCTCATTCATGTTAGTGGCCTAGTCTATCCCTAGCAATGTCGGATACGGTATATTTTTGTCTATGATTTCAATAACTTTGAAATCTGTCCGGGTACTTGCACCATCAATATCTACTGTGATTCCTTGTAGCCTTCCCATGGGCACGATCTTCTGTTGATTGGCCATTCACAATTGAATAGGTGACCATTGTAGTGTATGCTTACCCATGCGTTCCCATGTCTGTTTAGGTAATATGTTGGCATCCGAACCTAGGTCCATAATGACCTGATCCATCTCGTAGTCGTCAATCTGTACTGCTAATCGCATCTCGCGACCTGTTCGCAATGCATGTCTTCCTAGTTTCTGGACCACATGAGGTTCACCCCACCCTGTGCACCTATTAATTACTTCTTATAACCAACTAACTGCCCTGTTTTTGCGAAGCAGTTTTATACATGTCTTTAAGAAGGTAGTCAACATCGAGGAATCCCTATCTAGCTCAGGTCAATCCCTACTACCTTGGGTAGAGACACTCGCGAAGTTATCCCTGGCTTTTGTATTGGTCTTCCCATCGACCTCTCCTATGGCTACCTCACTCCATAGTACCATGTTTACCTTAGGTTCATCGTGGCACGATTTGGATCTCATCATCTGCACGTTTTGCGTGGTTGTGGGAGGTGCTGCCTTTTTGTTGCGGATTTGTGCTATCAACATTGGGAAATCTAGCAGCACATGATCGAATTGCTCATAATAAGGGCATGATACTTGAGTTGGATTGGTACAATACCGTGCGCAATGTTCCGATCCCCCACAGTTGTAACAAACTAGCTGCCTATGACCCCTTCCTGGTCCCATTCCACCTCGTCCTCGACCACGTCCTAAGAACCCACCATGCGTAAACGCTGCAGTTGGATCCTCACCTTGCCCCTCAGTCTACATTCTATAGGCCATTGTCTGGTCCATCAACATTCAATAGCTATGACAATCCCTTTCTTCGTGACTCACCGATCTATAAAAGGTTCAAAAGATCTGTTAGGGGGTCTGGTTATATCTTGGCAATAAATGATAGTTATCGGTGTTGTGCTTCCCTCCTACCTGACAGGTTGCACGCCAAAGTGGGGTAATCGCACTCAGTCCTACCTATACCTCTGGTTGCAAGGGGGTTGGCCCCCCTATTACCACAAAATTTATTGAGACTAGACAGTGGTCTTTATTGTGTCCTTGGCCCCTACACTTGATACACCATACTTCTTCCCGGACGTCTGGGCGCGATGTTTGGTCTTGTTTTAACCTCTATATTTCTAAACATAGATTTTGGACTTGTGCTTGGATTTGCTGGACTCCCAACCTTGGCTCTTGTACCGAGGTTTCGTGCAGCCGCATTGTTGCCTCTAACACTTCTGCTTGGGTTGAGATATTTTGTTGTGACAAGGCCATCTTTAGATATGGCATTAGTGGTGTGATGAACCAAGCGCGATGCTATGCATCCATCAAAGTCATGTTGGCCTCGCAAATAGTGCTTTTCAACCTCTAATCCAAATCTCACGGGGTCTCGCCAGGCATCGTCATGATTTCTATGAATCCCACAACTGATTGTGCTTCTGACTTAGGGTGGCTAAACTCCTTTTTTAATTCAGTATGGATGTCCGCTATCCCCACTGTTGGGTTAGTGCTTGAATACTTCGTATACCAAGTTAGCGCGTGATCCTGTAGTGCACTAACTAATATGGATTTGTTGATATTATCATCCACGACCTACTGCGCGTTCCATACTAATGTTAGTACAAACCAAAATTGTTTTGGGTCTTTGCCTCCTACTCCTTTGAACACTGGTAATTGAATCTTATTCGCCATAGCTACCTTTGTTCGTTCTTGCCTCTTTTGATTTCTCGATGCTCTCTTCTATCAAATCTCTGCACTTTACATCAGACACCCCTTATGCAGATCTTGGTCCCAGCAACAGAACCATTTGTTGGCTTATAGGGGCCTCCCAGGTTTGGAAGAGTTATTTAGCCAAACAAATCTCGCAACTACCGACCCTTTCGGCAACAACCCGTAGAGCGCGGACTGAGGTCTCACCCGAGGTAGCAAGGGAGGGTGCTGGAACAAGGTTTCTGCACTCTTGGGATGTCTAGATGTGGTTTGTGAGGTTCGTGCACCGTTCTGCAGCCTCGCGTTGCATAGATTCGGTTACCCTTATTACGCTTTTTATAGATTGGATCAATTATTACTATTCTAATCTAGTTAGAGTGGTATTTAAGCAAACTGTATTATTTCTAGTTACTTTCGTGCATTAAGAATAAACCTAGTTCACAAGTATTCAATAGTATAAATGCATAGATCATAACAATACATTTACCATAAAAGAGTAAAGTCACATTTTACACAGAATTCAGAGTAAACTTATCTTTCTTAATAATCTTTACTAATACATCCAGATCCACCCCACGCACTCAGCTGTAAGGGTCTGTGCACACAGCTGTGGATTTTCCAGGCCTTTGCACACACAGCTGCAGAGCCTCTACCTAATACCCTTATCCCTTGACTCGGACTTACAGATGCTTTCAGACTATCTTCTTTCAGAACCTGTTACATCTCATCCTCCAAAAGAACTACCTTTCCATCATAGAGTTGTGCTCTATTTATACCCTTCCCTAGCCTATGCTCCCTGCACGGGCCGACTGTATTTACATTACTTTTTATTATTTTCGGGCGGACTACCCTTTGACTCAATCTATTATACTTCGCACTCCGCATATTTTAGAAATTTTACAATATCTAAATCCTACTCCTTGGGCTTTCTGCCCCAAAACCCTTACACGGGACCTCCACTACCCAACAAGTCTTCAACTAAGTCATCAATATTGAACTTATCATTTGTCTCTTGGGTGCATTTTCAACAGTGTTCGACACCCTTCCTTTTTTCAAATCATCACATTCATTGAGTACATTCAAGAAAGCATAAAGTGTTAGTAATCAATCAAGCAAGTTCAAGCAAGCCATCTAGCAAACAATCATCATCAAACGAGTGTGAATTCTAGTATTCTATTCTTCAAATGAGCATCAAATCAATCTAGTGTTTAACGCAAGTGTAATAAACAACAAAGCAAGCGAGTGTGTCATTCAAAAAACAAAGCAAGCAAGCGTGTCATTCAAAAAACCAAGCAAGCAAGCATGTCAAAATCAAGTGTGAAAGTTCAAAGAACGACATCTACAACAAACGAGGCAGTGTGAAGTTGATTGACGCATTCACAAAGTGTCAGTGAAGCATTCAAGCAAAGCGAGCGTGAAATAGAGCGTTCAAGCAACCAAGTTATAAAACTATGCAAGTGTTTAAAGCATCAGCAATAAACAATAGTACAAGCGAGGCTGAATTCAAAGTGAGAAAGCTAACATGGCGACACACATTCAACTATCCCAAATTCTTAAAAAATTGATTTTATCATCAACTAACGACATGGTGAACATCAGCAAAACAACTCTTGCTGATATTCAAGTGCATCTTCAACATGCACATGAAATGATTGAGTTCCTTCAACTGGAGTCACAACTACAAAGAACTGAGTTTCTAGAGAAGAGTGATGCTTCCAAGTCTTTGAACATTACAAATACAGCTGATGATTCCAAGTCGTTAATCCAACCAACTTCAAGTGTCGAAGTGGTCCCTGATCTAGTTCAACTTTATTCCAAACCAATCATCAAGCCATGGGAAGAAATCCAAAGTAATATAAATGGATGAGGATTAGGATATGTTAAAGATGATGCCAAATTGGATATCCCATATTATTCAAGGCCCATTAAGTTTTTCATTGCAGGGTTTGTTGCACAAATCACATCAGCTAGTTCTGAGAAACTTGAAGACAAATAGAAATATAAACAAACTCAAGTTGCAGTCAAACCAAAATGTCTTCATTGTCAAAGAACCGGTCATCTGGAAGATCAGTGTTTTGATCTCCATCCCTGTCACCATTGTGGCAAGTCAAAGCATTCATCAGCATAATGCAGCAAACAACAACAATCAACCAAATTGAAGATCAATTATTCATGGATTGATCCCTGGGAATGGTCATCCACAGTCAGAAGATTGTATAAATTTTACAATTGAATTCACTCACACATATTGCAGTGAACAATGAAAATGAAGATGGTACTCTCATGCAGTTGAAAGAGGGAGTACACCAGTCAAACACTCCTACACCTGAAGGGGGGGAGTTTAGAAATAATTCGAAGACAATTGTCGCTCCTTTCAGCTGACTAAAGGGGGAAAATGCCAATGAAATTGAGAGTGTTTGTCAGACTAAAAGTCTCGACAACATCAGCGAAGCAGCGAGTGGGAATTTTCATCAGCGAGTGAGCATCCACAAATTCACTAGTGGGCAATCGATAGCAAAGTTAACAGTGAGAATTTTTCACACACAGCAAAAGAAACAGTGAGTTGTTTTTCAACATCATCAGCCAATAGGCGTTCATCAACTTTTGTCAGTGGACAAACAAATATGCCAGTGGGCGTTCATCAATTTTTTTCAGTGGACACAGGATGTTGATTTCAAGCAAAGGATAGTTGGATCCTTTTTCATCTTGGCACGTGATGGAGTTGTCAAGCGACATGTAGAGATGAATCAGGCATGCAGCTGACTCATGGTCTCTTCATATTGCAGTTTCTCCAGCATCCAGCTTTAGTGGTTTTTCAGGCAATGTTTTTTGAGGATCAACTTGAGAACTTGGAAGAGGGTTCCTTGTTCTTATTTTGGATTTATCATTGGGGGGGAAATGTTAGCCTCACTCTCATAATAAAACAATTATAAATCCAAAATTATAATTAAATAAATAAAATCTTGAGAATTAGGAGTTAGTTCCTCAAACTAGGGTGTTTAGTTAAGATGAGAGATTCTCTCCAATTAGTTCTCCTAGATTAGTGCTTTTTTGAGAAAATATCTCAACTGAGTTTGTTCAAGATAGATGCACTATCTTGAGACAAACCTCCTCATGTATTTATATGTATCATAAATATTATTTTAATAATGAGAATGAGAATGTGAAGAATGTTGTAAGGTGGAGGCATTTTCCGTCGTGATTGCTTTTTCTATGTTTATATTATTTATTTTATGAGTGTTTTATTATTAGTTTCTTAAATCTCTTCATAGAACAATCTAAGGAACAGCATATATTGACCATAATTTCCATTAAAATTGAGTACCAAGTTCCATTATTCAAGATTAGCTAAGATAATTCATTGTTTCTATTACTGATCTAAGGTTGTTTAGCTCTTTGGAAAACCTCTTTAAGTTAGGAAGCCCCTTCCTTAGCCTTAGAGTGGGGGGCTAGGTCATCAAAATGAAAATAGGTGGCTTGACTAATAATTTCTCCTTGGTTCTCCAGCGAGATATAGGACTTTTACCTTTAGGAAAGAGCTTGAGTTGCAACAATAGCTGCTCTCTCCCCTGTTATTCATCATAGTAGCATAAGGGCTAAGAAAGGTGCTCAGAGTTGCTTCAACAACATATTCATTTAATAGGTATATTATTTGGTAGTTCTTGCATTATTTTGCATTTATTTTTCATTGATGTATGCTTATTTTTTGTGATGGCTAAAAATGCATGGTGAACAAACTAATTGAAGTTTTAGAATTATTTTATAGATTCATGGGTACATAAATAAATTATGCAAAACTTGTGGTTATTTGTTAGGGTCTATCCAAGCTTGAGAAGTTCTATATCAATCAAATCCTCCCAATCATGTCCTCTGCCTTCAAGGCTAGTTTAAAGTACATGGGATTATAACTCAAGGAAAAAATCTATCTTAAGGAGACCCACCCAAAGGAGGAGCAAGGGATATTCTTTTCCTCCTAAAACAGTTTCATCATTTTTAAAGCTGGAACAGGTTGGCCCACTGATAACCACAGTGAACTCACAACTCTCACATTTTTAACCTTAGTGATGAAAAAATGAATCAAACAAATCTGAGTCCTCGAGGACTCTCTCGTAGTGATAGGATGGTTAATGGGAAATGCTATGTTAACAAACTTCACTCTCGAACCATTGTTCAATGATATTAAGAACCTCCCAACTTTATTTTCTCACATTAATTTTTTTCATGCCAATAGAGAAAACAATTAAGAATTCAATAGACTCTCCAAAGACAACCTCGAGATGCAAGAAGGCACCTATAAAATCAATGTCTCCCTCGAAGAACATATTACTTCTTACTTTCATGAGTCATGGATTTAACATTCTCCTATATTTTAGTGATGATTTAGCAAAATATATAATCTCAAAGAGGATTATATAATTTTCCTTTCAATGCTTCAAGGTTGGATGTTTTCTATATAAAACCATTTAGAATGTTGTTATTAAGTACACAATCAATTCTTTTTGTAAAATGATACTTCAAGGATGATCTGATATTCCCCAATTTTTATATGGCCTTGTAAACATTTAAATCAAACTTCTCATCAAGTTGAACATCAAAATCAGCTAATGTTTTCTTATCTAGAAAACTTTTAATTATATATTTTTAACACATCAATGTATCTTTAAATCACACTTATAATATTCAACTCATATGAGCTTATTATAAAATTATTTTATTTTTCTTAATAAAAAATTACATATATTTTCAAGTTAGTAAAATACTTATATTACTCATTATTAAATATATATATATATATAGATATATATAATTTTCTAAAACACAAATTATTATTATATATTATATAAATTTAGATTTTATATCCATCATCATCTAAGATGAACCATGTCTATCACACTTCACTTCATAAATAATGCCAATATATTTTAATAAAAAGTAATGATCTCTTTCAAAGTCCATAAATGACCATAAATGATCCTAATATCTTTTAAATTAAAAATAATATTCTCATTTAAAAGACATGAAAAGTTAAATTTGTTGTCGTATATTTTAAAATATTTCAAATAATAAATTAAAAATGGAACAACTAACCGGTCGGAATGCACATCATATTACTTACATATTTTATCATATAATTGGTAAGTTTTCCATTGTTCATGCATGTGCGAATAATTATAATATTCAATAGCTATAAAACATTAATTTCCTACCCGTGAATAATGAAACCTAAAAAATCGACTACACGACATTGTTTTATGCATCATTTTTGTCGTAAGTTCATCATATAATGTCATTATTGTTAATATTATTGATGTTAATAGTTTGAATAAGTGCTTCTCTGTAAGTTAATTGTCAATCATGCAAAATATGTTAGATTACTTTTTAGATTTTTGCTCACGACAAGTTATTTTTATAATACTTTTCTTAAATTTAAATTTTAAAAAAAAAAAAATACAATTAATTAATGGTGTAGCTAAATTTTAAATCTAAATCCGAACTCAACTATTGATCTCAAAGTAAGAATATAATCTTAGCTATATATCAATTAGAAGATTAAGAATATAATCTTAGCTATATATCCATGAGAAGATTTAGGGTGTGAGATCAAGCTTAATGAGAAATTAAATGTTTAAATTAGTTAGGATAAGTGTTTTCCACATTGAGTTGAGGCTAGCATGTGGGAGAATATCCTAAAGTGATTTGGGAAATAAATTAATTTTATGAGATAAATTGCACTTTAAGTGAAGTCAATGAAAGATTAAAACATAGTTGTCAGATCACGAGGGGCTAAGATTAAATTTTAGTCATTGATCTTGGAAGCTAATTGGAAGGTCAAGAGACGCCCATTTGGCTTTTAAAGTGGCTCGAACCCCGAGGAGAGCTCATTTTTCATTTGGTGTGAGATACACAAGAGTCAAAAAGGAGTGATCGAACTGAGGAGAAGGTGAAGACAATAAGAGGCATGATTTCCAAGGACATTATGTGGTGACTTGTCCAAATAAGAAGAAGAATTAGGTTGCAGCTACAGCAGAGGTGGATGAGTTTTCCACATGGTTTCAAAAGTAGTTCTCATTTATGATTTCCTTGCTTCCAATGCAGATTCCTCATATGCTTGGTACATTGATAGTGGAGCCACATGCCATATGTCTTGAGTCAGAGAGTATTTTACTGTTCTCAGAGAGGATGGTTTTGTTCATGAGGTGGTACTAGGAGGTGAAATCACGGTCAAGGAAGTTGGGTGTGGAATTATTTCTCTTGAGAGGGGGTCTCAGTCACCTATGATAGTGAGGGATGTTTTGTACATCCGTCGGTTGAAGGAGAACCTGATATCAGTTTCTACCATAGAGGATAGTGGATTTGAGGTGTTTTTCACACATGTACAAGTACTCATCTATCCTAAGGGGTCCAACATCACTTCAGCCAAAGTGATTGGGACCAAAAAGGGAAAGTTGTACAGGCTCATGTTTCATCCTAGCCATGCCTTGATTCACAAAAATATAAATAGCAGAGATATATGTGAGCCATGGCATAGGAGGATGGCTCATTTACATCATGGATCTATCAATATTCGAGGGGATATCGTTATAGGATTTCCTGAGTTCAACGTGGAGCATGGAGATGTGTGCAGAGGGTGTGCTCTCGGGAAGTACACTAAGACTGATTTTCCAAGTAGTGATAGCAAGACAGCATTTACACTTGATTTGGTTCATTCTAATGTATATGGTACAATGTCTTCAGTCTCTCTTACTGGTTATAATTCTTTGTAAGAAAACCACTCAGAAAGTTCACTACAATTCAAATTTTAATTGTAGAAATTTATTCAAACACTTCATCAACGCTCGAGTTGCAATTCCAATAAAAACTATACTCAAGAACTTGCATTCACTCAGCAAATTGAATTCTATTTTTTATGAATAATAGGACATATGACAAATTATGGACTTTTTAAATCAACAAATAACTTAGCAAACCATGAAATTGTTCTCATAATATTTTGGACAAAAGTCCCTGGAAAAACCCCATAAAGAAAACCAGTTTGGGAGAGGAAGGATTTTCTTATTTTGCTTCAATAATTAGATTTTACACAATAGAATTAACCTAGCAATGAAATTAGAGACTTATCTTGATTTACATGCCACAAAACAGCCTCCAAATCCACTGTACAACCTGCCTCGAATTGAATGCCCACTGTTGTCCAAATTGTACAACATGTATGGAATCTAAAGCCACAAAATCAATACCAAAATTGTCTTGGAAAGAATGCAAACAATTGTTGTACGATACAAACACTATCTCATAAATTTGTGCCCCTTCTCGACCTCTATTTTTTGTGCCTTTAGACTACTATGTGAACTATCTTTTCTCTATTGTACAGTCTACAATTAATTCTTTCACTGCCTTGGGATTCATGCCAACACTCTTATCTTGAAGTTCATGCCACTCGACTGCTATACTCAGCAACTCATCTTCCTTCCTTTAGCTCAACCTTCAAACTTCAAATGAGATTCTCACTCAACAAAAGAATGAAGTTTATCCTTGGGATTCGTGCCACTATAAAAACAAGAGAGGGTGTCCTTTGACCTTACACCTAACCTCCAAGATCAAGGGTTGAGATTTAATCTTGGGCCCTATTTATCTAATGGTTGTGTTTTAATCTCCCATTGACATTAATAAGTGCACATTTTCTCATTAACTTTATATCTCATAAAGTTAAATCAAATCCAAAGTCACTTTAGGAAAATTTCCCACATGCTAGCTCCAAGCCTATGTGGAAAACACTTTTCCTAGATAATTTCTAACACTCCCTCTTAGATAGGAAATTTTTCTTCACCACTCCCATTTTGACCCTAAAATATATATAAATTTTCCCTTCATAAGGGACTTCATGAAAATGGCCACAACTTGTTCATAAATGGAAATTTATCCCAATTTCATTGTTCCTCTCTAGACATGATCTAGAACGAAATGGTATCCGATGTCAATATATTTTGTTAGTTTATGAAATATTGAATTATTCAATATTTTGATGCAACTCTGATTATCACATTATATCATAGTGGGATGCAACTATTGTCCAAACAAACTCACCAATAAATTATGAAGCCATATGGCCTCACAACTCACCTAACTAGATGTCATGTATTCTACCTTTGCATAACTCTATGACACTAACTTTTGTTTCCAACTAATTTATGACACAATTATTGAGCCCAAACTGAAGCAACATCCAAAAGTGCTCTTCTAATCCACTACACTACTTGCCCAATATGAATATGTGTAACCAATCAGGTGCACTCCATCTCCTCACAAATAATCTATCCAATAATCCACTATCACCTGCAAGTATCTTGGCACATGTTTTGTTGCAATCCAATGCACTCTCCTAGACTCCACCTGATATAGAGAGTGTTAACAACAAAACACAATTTTGGCGTAGTGTTGACCAGATATATTAAGGAACCAATGAGATGACGATATAAAGCAGGATCCGCCAACTCTCCCTCAAAAGTGCTCAGCTTTTGGAAGTCGGAGATCATTGATGTAGCCATAGGCATGCAACCATCCATCCTGATTCTCCTCGAAATATTAGCTACATACTTTCCCTGTCCCAAAAAGATATACCCATCCTCTTAACACACCTCCATCCCAAGAAAATAATGCATCATCTTGGTGTCCTTCATCTCACACTCTGGAGCAGGATCCTGCTTGTAAGCAGCTATCAGTTTCTCCTCCCTTATCATGAATAAATCAACTACATACAAGAAAATAATTAGAGGTTCCCAACCAATACATATGTAATACATGTTCGGATCAACCTCATTCTTCTTGGAACCAATCTATCGCAACTAGGAATCAATATGTGAGTACCAAGCTCTCAAAGCTTGCTTCAGTCCACACAAGGCTTTCTTCAACCTACACACATGAGACTCTCTCCCATGAATATTGAATCCCTATGGAAGCTTAATTTATACCACTTCCTATAGAATCTCATTCATAAATGTGGTCTTCACGTCCATCTAGTGTATCCTCCACCCCATTTTTTTTGCAATGGAGATCATTGTTCTAATAGAAGTGTACTAGGAAACAAGTGCAAATGTCTCCTCATAGTGCACTTCGTTCATCATTGAGAATCCTCTCGCCACAAATCTTGCCTTTTTTTTCTTTATGTTGTCATTTGCAACATACTTTATCTTATATAGCCACCTTGAAGTCACAATTGACTTCCCCTCTGGTCTTGGTACCTCCTCCCAAACTTCATTATTCACGATAGAAGCACACTCTTCCACCACATAATCTCTCCATACTTGTTAATTTGTGCCTCCTCATATGAAGAAGGCTCTTACTCTCATATGTTACTCACCATAGCCAAATAACTACAAAAGCTCTATGGTGATTTACTCTCCCTTACAACACTCCTAGGACTCTTCATTGACTCCTTAACTTATTTCAAGAGCTCTTGCATCCTCTTGAATTTATTTCTCAATGGAGTGTCATAATCCTCCTCATCTACCAAAGGTGAAGTTGAAGACTTTACTCTCAAAGATGGTCCACCAGTACTATGAGACATTGAACTACATGTGTCATTACCCCATGAACTAACAATATGGGATCTGGTGACAGCTAAAACTGGTGTAGAATTAGTTCTAGATGAACTCTTACCTCTTGAAATATGTGGTCATGTGGTCTACAAAACCTAAGTTCCTTGCTACACTCCCTCCAAAGATCTACGAAAATATTTATCCTCCTTAAATCTCACATCCCTCCTCAAAACAACCTTCCATGAGGAAGGGATGTATATAAATAAGCCTTCAAAGTCTCGGTATATGTTGGCTTAGTGGGTAAGACCTAGGTTCAGAGTTAGTTTCGCTAAACAAATCCCTACACTACTGGCCCTTTCAGCATCAACCTGCGAAGCGCGGACTGGACTCTCACCCAAAGCGGTATGGGGGGATGTTGGAACCAAGTTTCCGCACCCAGAGATTAGTGTGATGTCGTTTTATGCCCTAAATCTATCTTCATGCAAATCGATAAGTTTTAGGTCTTATGAATATAACTTCCCTTAATCAACTTCTATACCTCCACAAACATTTGCGACTGTCTTTCGCGAACCTTGAATATATGAATCAGCTACTTACGTGCATCAAAGATTACTCTTAACCTGGTAATTACTCAGAACACCTTAAGTGTTTAATAACTTCTACATACAATAAGATAATATTCATGTAAACAGTTAATAGTAATTTTGTTCATGTAACAATATCAATCATGTCAATTTGTGCATTAATACATCATTATTTCATAAACCCAATATAACATAATGTGCATTCATATAAACAGAAGTAAAGAGAAAAAACACAGGAATTTTTGGAATAATCTCTTTATTAATGCTCCAGTTCTACTTATAGACTCAAGACTTCCCTGCGCACTCAGCTGTAGGGATCCATGCACTCAGCTACGGACTCTCAGCTAGGCCTCTACGCACACAGCTGCAGAGCCTCTCTTCTACTCCAAGACTTCTTCACTCTTACTCTTACTGACCCATTACATTCGCCTTCATTATCATATCCTATACGCCTTAGACTCTCTAAGACACACCTACTTATACAATCCCATGGTCTGCGAACCATGGATAGATCTTCAAAAGCCAAATCAACTTACATAAAATAAGGGTAAAACCCTTTATGGAAATTTAATTATCTACGCGCTCTGTGACCACAACTTGTGGAGACTTTACAACAAAACTTGGGCTTTTACCCAAAAATTGACCCTAGGGGACCCCATCCCAACAGGCCCCTAACATAACGATCGTGACTCGCCCTCAAGTCACTCTACTGGCACAAAGATCTTACTACAAATACCTCCCAACTATACTTGTTCCACTCCCACTTCAGCTGCGCTTTGTGTGGCTTCTTGTTTGATCTACTCCACCAGCTGCTTTGTTTCAAGTCTTGCATTGTCTTCCTTGATTTTATGTTGTGTGTTCTGTAGGCTCGTCGACTTCTCATGAATGTTGTCAGAGATAATGTAGGCCTCACCCACCCAAGGCCCCAATGTGGCCTTGAGGACCTCCTTTTTATTCTGCACTACTTCCACCTGTAGATGCATTTTTCTGGCCTCCTGTAACTTAGAAAGGCTTTGTGTGGCAGCAATGGTGCGCGCCATTGCTCTAACTTCACCATACTGTTGTTGGAGTTCACGAGCTTGTTTATTCAAGGCCTGCAGAGTGGGATCTTCCTGAAGGGTTGTGACTACCTCCATTTCTTGCTCAAAAAGCGAGGTACAGTCTGCCACCGCGGCATCCATTGTTGCAACTCCATCCCTCACAGTGGCTTCGCATTGTTCCCTGAACTCTGGCAGAGTTGAAGGTTGTGACTTCAACTCCAACTCTTTTATCTTTAGGTTTAGTTCACACTAAACCTTGGCCACTTCTATCTTACCGTCACACACACTTGCAGTTAGCTTCCTGATCTTCACCTCCAAGGACGCTTCCTCTGGTATATGCAGTTCTAGAACTGTTCTGCACACCTCAGCCACCACAACTACAAATTGGGCATGTTGTGCCTGAACTTTCTTTCGTGCCTCCAGTGCTCCAGAATTCTTTGAGAACATTTGTTCATTATTGACTCTATATTCTCTTATCAGGCTCATTGTGCTACTCTCGAGCCTTAACCTCTGCTATAACACCTGCTTGTAGTGTGTGAAGAAACTCACTGGGGAGCGCAGCCAGGTTGAGGCCAATGTTCTTCAGAAAGCTGACAATATCCTTGTCAGCAGCCACCTGTGCGCTCAAATATGCATCTGGTAGCATGACTACCCGGAGATCTAATGATCAGACCATCTTTGCTGCTTGAGTGATCCCTGGTGCCAAAATAGTTGATGCCGCATTGATCTGTCTTGTACCTTCCTGGATTCTAGTCGTCTCGATCTGCAGCTTGCACAGATCCTTTTAGATAGTGCTCAATGTCTTATGTTGCTGCTACTCAAACTGTTGTAGCAGTTCTGTTGTAGTATCTACACCTTGTCTCCAATTTCATCCAGGTCACCATTCATCAAAGTAATTGAGTCTAGGGACAGCTTGGTAGCTTTTGTTTTCTTTCGCGGCCCTTCCTTTTCCTACTCCCTGTACGCTTCACTCGGAAGGGAGTTCTCTGCTCCTGTTAATCATCTTCACCCTGCTCTGACTTCTCTTCCTCCTCTGTTTGGGGTGAAGGGAACTTCTCACTCCGCTTGGAATTGTGCTCTTCATGTTGTGCTTGTTTCTTTGTGGCACGCTTCGATTCTACCCAAGCCTTCTCCTCGGCCTCTTCCTTCCTTTTCTCAACCAACTGTTGAACCTTCTGGTTGGTCATGTCCTTCTTCTTCTTCTTCTTTGCGGACTTACTGGTCCCTACAGCCAGATCGGAAGGAGAACGCCAATATGTTAGCCAACGCTTGATGACATCTTCAATAGCATCATTGGTAGCAAGGTAGGGTAGGTCGAACCATTTTTTCTCTACATCCTTTCACGCTCAGATGTATACATGGTGGAAGTCGGTTTTGACCTCTACGTACCCTAAAAGCTGCTCAAACACAGTTGGTGACAACCACAGCTTATGGTTGATGGTTGTGTGAATGCTCGCCTTCATCAGTACCCAAAAGACCTTGTTCTCTATGTCCTACACAACCTCTTTCATGGCCCAGACAGATGCAAACTTTCCTTCTTCCTGTAGATCTTTATCCATAAGAGGAAATTGGCTGTCCTCTAGAAAATCCTAGGCGACTAGCACAATCGACAGCAACAACCACAAATATTGGAAGGTTTTTCTCTCATCCTGTGCTTCTCTGTAGTTCACAAGGAACTCACTACACAAGTAGCATGGCCAGTTGAACTGTATGCCCTTCGTGCATTGTGCTGCCAATGCAACCACTAGTGCCAGCACCTCGTCCACTCGACACTTTCTCATAACCTTGCCAGCCAAAATTTGTGTGGAAACCTTTACCACAGGATCATTAATTGAAGTAATCGAGTACTCGTGCAGCTTCTTCATAAGTTTAAACTTGTCCTTCATCTTCTCAGTAAGGCCGTGCTCGCTCGTCTTTCTGTCAAACGCCTTGGCCAGATTTAACCCTAAGTGTGGCAATAGTGTGATCTTATGGATCAGCATATCGATGATGGGGATCAACACATTCAGCCATAAGCACCCTTCATGCACCAGGCACAACAACTTCTTAATGACGATCATGTTTATATTTGAGCGATGGTAGTGGGGCACCCAAAACAGGTTCAGTAACCTTAACTTATTTACTCTGTGAATCCATTCCATAGGCTCCAACACAATGAAACCGGACTCTTTGTAGAAGACTCTCTTCATATAGTTGTTTGTAACTAGGTGGGGGAACTGGTCATGGTCCGCCAAATCCAAATCTTCTAGCTTCAAGCGTGGGATACACACCAAGTAGGGACCTTCAAAGGTGATGTTCTCTAGTAACGAGGTGTGTTGAGGAGGAATTGTCCTGCATCCATGTCCTTAGGGACCTTCACTTTTCCCTTGCGTGGAGGGATATACTCCGGAAACTTAGATATGGGATCCACCCCCTCAATGTCTATATCTTTCGTGCCCTCTCAGCCTCCATATCCACCACTTTCCCCTTCTCTTCCACGCTCATATTTTCTTTCCTCTAGGCCTGTGTAGTGGCATGCTTCCGCAGTGACTCGCACACCAGCACCGACTTATTTTGTTTATATTTCTTCAGCTTGGGGACCTCTCTCACTAGTGTAGGCTTTGGCCTAGGTGACCTTGGCGTCATAGGCACTACAGCTAAAACCTCCATGCTCATCACCTTTGGAGCAGCTCCCTCAGAGGTGATAGTACCTCCAGCGCTAGCAGTCTCTCCTGGTCCAGACATCATGCTGAGAATGAAACACTAAGTGTCTTCATTTAACTTCGCAAATACGGAAGCAGCAGCCAAATCTGCGTAAAGCTGAGGATTCATAAACACTCGAAAGCTCAACACAAAAATTCTCAAGATGAAAAGTGTTTCTTGTTGGACGGCCACACATAATTTATAGGCAAATTTGAATTCAAATTCGACCATTCCCCCCAAAATCCATCCATAAATTCTAGATTGGCAACATATTTCCAAAGATTTCATTCTTAAATTCAGCCTTAAATTTCGTCCCCCCCACTCCTCTTAACCATCTCCTCACTGTCAAATCATGAACAGAGACGGTAACGGTCACTTTTTGGCTACACTATGCAGTCTCTCCCCCTATAGTGTAGCTCTCTTCACGCTTCTTCTGGTACTGTGACATCATCGTGTTTTGCAAAAACCCGTTGTCGTGCAGTTCTACAACCCAGGCAGTGTAGATTATAGTCGCGCGCCTCCTTATAGTTTCATGGAGCGTTGAGACTGTGTTATCGTCATGTATTCATTAGGTCGAATCCACGGTGCATGGCTTCAATCGACTTCCATTTACCATTCCCGAAAATGGATCTCCATTCAACTTCACAAGCCAAACTGATCCACCATCTGTAATCTCTTTGATAACATATGGCCCCAGCCAATGCATCTGAAATTTTCCTAGAAACTTATCAAACTTACTGTCGTATGATAAAACTAAACCATTTACCTTTAAGGTGCACAATTTTTTGATGTGTCAATCATGTCGTGCCTTTTCGCGTTCCTTCTGAACCAGTTGATGGAATCCAACCAAAAATCTATCTTCCTCGAGCTCTATTAGTTGCACGAGCCTCTCTTCTAATGCTCCGCGGTCCGCCATTCCTGTCAAATTTGTTATGCGTAGACTAGGCATAATATACTCCATAGGCATCATAGCCTCTACACCATAGACCATCCTAAAAGGTGTCTGACCAATAAGATTTTTATAGGTAGTTCTATAAGCCCATAAAACTGTTGGTACGCGCATGTCCCAATGATGCCTCTGTGCATTGCAAACCTTTGTCAGTGCATTCTCTAATATCTTATTAAACGCTTCAACCATCCCATTGGCCTGAGGATGATATGGCATACTTTTTTGATGATAAAATTTGAATTCTTCTATCAACGTTCTGATTGTTTCATTGAGGAAGTGTGTACTGTGATCACTCATTAAAATTTTTGGGTAACCAAACATGGTCAACACATATTCGAATAGGAACTTCACTGTTGTTTCCCCTGTACATTCTTTCACAGGTTGTGCCTCTGCCCATCTGGTCAAATATTTGGTCATGGTGATGATATACCGCGCACCTGTCTTCTTGCCTGGAGGCTAAATTGGCCCTACAAAATCAATTTCCCACTTCTCAAATGGCTGCAATGACACTTGCAAATTTAGAGGCAAATCATCCCTTCGCGATGGTCTGTCGGTTCTCTAACATGCATCGCATGCCCTACAATATGCTTTAGAGTCCTTATGTAGCATCGATCACCACAATCCAGTGCATAAAATCTTATGCGTTGTTGCTTTTCCTGCATAATTCCCTCCCACATATCCCCCATGAGCTTTAGCAAGGACACTAGTTTGCTCAAAATTAGGCAAGTAACATCACAATATTTTGTCCGATCCCATCTTGTACAAGTGGCTTGCAATAACTTAAAAGTCTGCCACGCGCACCACCAATTCCTTCTTATGTTGACTCATGTATCCTTCTAGCGTCGTTCCTGTAGTTGGGAAGTGGATAATGTCTGCAAAGTGATTATCCGCTATGCGCACTGTGAAGAGTTGCGCGCTAGGTAGCCCCTCCTCCAAATGGTGGGCTCCTCTCCTGTTTCAATGCACAACAGATGATCTGGCCCTGCATTTAACCTTCCAGGTTTCACAATTACTTCGAAATCATACTCCTGAAACAACAACAACCATCTGCATATTTCCTCCCCCCAACACATGCTTGTTCACTAGATATTTTAATGCAGAGTGGTCTGTGTACATCTTATAATGTTCTCCTAGTAGGTAATGTCTGAACTTCTAGAGCATGTACACCATTACCAAGCCTTCGCACTCTGTCGTTGAGTAATTCTTTTCGACCTTAGAAAACTTCCTGCTCGCAGATGCTATAGGGTGATCCAATCCTCCTTCATCGACCTGTCTCAGCACTGCTCCTAACACAATACATGACGCATCCACATGTACATGAAATTCCTTCTTCCAATATGGGAAGTCTAGGATCGACGCGGTGACCATCTTCTCCTTTAATACATCCAGAATCTATTGAAACTCTTCATCCCAACAGAATGTAGCGTCCTCTTTCAGTAGCTTTTCCATAAGCACGGTAATCTAAGCATATCTTTTAATGAACTTCTGATAGTATCATGTATGGCCTAGTGTTGCGCGCAACTATTTAACACTCCTTGGCACCTCCAAATTAATGATAATCGTGATCTCAGCAAGGTCCACCAATAATCCTTGCCTACACACCACATGACCCAACAAAATTCCAAAGGGGACACAAAATAAGAATTTCCTCAAGTTTAGCGCGATCTAATACTTTCAGCATGTATCCAACATGAAGCATACACTACCTACATGGCACTTTACCAGTCTAAACACTACCCAATCATCGAAATATACCTCCAAAAATTTGTGAATGAACTCTTTGAACGTCGCAATGACTATGTGCGAGAAGATCATCGGCGCATTCTTAAGCCCAAAAGGCATCATGGTATACTAGAAGCATCCCCATTATGTCACAAAGGTATTCTTACTCTTGTCTTCTGGCGCAATATTTATCTTATGGTATCCAGAGAACCCATCAATGAATGAATAGGCCTCCTGCTCGCCAACATTATCCAATACTTCATCAGTGAACGGAGTTGTAAAAGGATCATGAACAATCATCATTGAGCCTTCTGAGATCTATGCAAATCCTTATTTCATCCTTTTTCTTCTTTTCCTAAACTACCATTGGACTCACCCAATCAGATTCCTCCACTGATTCAATAATTCCAGATGCAAACATCCTGTCCAACTCCAAATGGACCTTTCCCTTGTATTTGGGATTAAGGCGATATGGCCTTTTCTTAATAGGCTTCGCCTCCAGTTTCAAAGTTATTTTCATCACTCCCAAATTGCCTATGATGCCTTTCAAGTCCGAGACTTTTGTGGGAAACAAATCCTTATATTCGTGAAGCAACGCGATGACCTTGTCCACTATAGCATCATGCCAGTAGTCCCCTATCTTCACAAACTTCATTCTTGCCTCTATGTTAATGTTTACCTGTCTAGTTTTCAACGACGCGGGGATATCTAGATTCTCTTTCGGCGGCCCCTCAATTTCGTGGTGGCCTTTTGCCTCTAGGATGTTAATATTCCTTAGATTCTCCCCTTCGCCTTCAGTAGTCACATTATATCACTCCAGCGCATGGCGCAGCTGGGTGCTCAATCTGGTTTAATCAAGTCCAAAGGATCCTGCAGTATTCTGAAGATCATTGTCTTAACCTCCTGTAGTGCCTCATCAATAAATCCGAACCCATCCTTAAAGCTAAATGGCATCAAGAATCCCTGTCTCAAAATGTCCCACTCTTCAATGCCATGGCGGAGCTCTATTTCCAAGTACCAATTCATTGGTATTACATCCAAAGTGTGACAGAATAAATTCTCCCACTTAGGTTGCAGCTCCATTCCATAAGCATTAGTCCATTTTGCTAGATTATCGCACGGATCATTACTTCCATCATATTTCTCTGTTAGCCGAACTTTTGTTGACCAAACCACAATCTCATCATTTTTCTTTATTCATGCCATCCATCAAAATTGCCTTTATGTGTACCCCACCACCTTGCGAGCATAGTGCGCAGCCCCAAATCCAACGCTTGGAAGCGATGCTTCTTAGGCACTTCCCTTTCAAATGCATCCAAAAATTTATCTACATCAGTTAGACCACCATAATAAGGAAAAATTCTTACCTCAAATGATACACGGCGCAATGATTTAGTCATCATGTTATAGCGCAGTGTAGATACTTTGTGCAAACTATTCTGCTAGTGTTCCAATTCCTCATTTGAATCTGATGTACAGGAACTTTTGCAGTCCCATGCAATGTGTCCATCAGCTATTGGATTAACCCAATCCTGATCTTGCACTATTATTTTATAAATCTGGTCCAAATCATCGTTGCTTTCCTCATAATTGTGAACCGGTTCAGTATAGTGCGGTCCTGCAGGGTCCAAAGGTACTACTACGCGAAGCAATTTCCTCTAAAATGATATTGGCCACTTCTTCAGATTAATTACCCCATTCATTTTGATAGCCCAATCAATTCCTATGAGTGTGGGGTAGGGATATTTGTCATCAACAATCTCTATTACTTCAAAATCGACCAATGCGTTGGCGCTCTCTATATATATTGTTATTCCATGCAATCTTCCCATGGGGATAATATTATGTTGATTTTCCATCCTCAATTGAATTGGAGACCACTGCAGCGCAGGTCTCCCCATTCTTTCCCATGTCTGTTAAGGCAATACGTTCACGTCTGACCCAAGATCCAAAATAACTTGATCCATTTCATACTCTCCTATTTGCGTAGTGAGCCTCATCTCATGCCCTATTCTTGCCTTATGCTTACCAAATTTTCTGACTACGCAAGGTCCTTCAGGAGAATTTTCTTTACCGTAACACTTATTTATCAACTCCTATAATCCTTTCATGGCCTTTCTGTCACGTAGCAACTTCATACAGGTGTCCAAGAAGGTAGTAAGAATGGAGCGGTCAACTTGTTTAGACAGCTTGTCCTGACTTCCTGAGGTAGAAGCCTCAACGAAGCTTTTCTTTGCTTCCATGAATGTTTCCTTCATGTGCTTCAAGTCAAACCAACCTCTTTTTCTAGAGCCTTGCAGACCCACTCACTTCCTTCAAGTTTCTTTCCTTTATCTTCGCTAGTCATCGTTCCACTTCGCAACATGATATTTACATCGGGATCCTCTTCGCAGGGTCCAGCCCTCATCATCTATAGGTTCTAGGTGGGCTGCTGAGGCTGCGCCCTCTTCTCCTACATCTTAGCTATCAACATAGGGAAGTATTTTATCGTGTGATCTAACTAAGTACACTATCGGCATGACAGGCACGTTTGTCTTGTACATTCCCACGCATAGTGTCCTAGCATTCCACAATTGTAGCAAATAACTTGTCCCCAACCGCTACCAGGTCCTCCACCTCCTCCGCCTCTTCTGCGGCCCTAATATCCTCTACGTGTTCCCCCAGCGCCTTGATCCATAGGCCGTGTTTCTATCTGCACTCGATACGTGGGCGTTCTTTCCATCATCAATTCATAGCTATAGCAGTTACACTCATTGTGACCCACCGATTTAGAGAAGTTGCAGAATAATTGTTGCGGTGTCTGTACAAAATTTTGCAGTAAGTGGCAATTGTCTGTTACATGTTTTCCAGCTACCCGACAGATAGTACACCACAACGCGGGCCCTGTACTTGGTATTTCCTGAGCTTCTAGCCTTAAAGGCATTCGAGGACCTCCACCTGCAACATAATTTGCAAAGATGAGATAGTGATCCTTATCATGCCCCTGGCTTTTACACTTTAGGAACCAAACTTCTTCACGCACCTCTGGCCTAATCACTCTATCCTTCTTCAAGCTTTGGAACTCGAGGCAAAGATTCTAAAACTCCGTGTGAATCTGCTGAACTCCCAAAGCAGTGTCCTGAATAGGCATTTCATGCAATCTCATCACAATTTCCAAGGCTTCCACCTGGATCCCTATATTTTGTTGTGATAAATCAACCCTTAGGTGGTGTAAGAGCGTGGCTACAAACCATTCGCGGTGCTGCCCATCTGTGAGATTCATATTAGCTTCGCAGACCTGGCAATTCGGCCTCTGATCCAGTTCCCAAGGTGTTTCGCCTGGCCTCATCATGATTTCCTTGAATCCAACGACTGATTGTGATTTAGACTTGGGCCTACTGAATTCCTTATTCAGCACAGTCTGAGTGTCTGCTAATGACGCCATCGGTTATTAGTGCAATACTTGATGTACCATGTTAGCACGTGATCCTGTAGAGCATTAACTAGCTATTCTTTCTTCACATGATGATCTGTAATATTCTATGTTTTCCACATTACCTTCGCCACGAACCAAAACTGGCCTAGGTCCTCGTTTCCCAAGCCCTTGAAAATGGGCAACTTCCTTCGACATATTTAATGGTGGCGAAGGTGGTGGCGATGTGGGCGAGGGTGTATGTTGTGGAGGTGAAGGTGGAGGTGGTGTGGATTGATGAGGTATTCACGGAAACCCTTGCCTTATTAATTGGACAGCACTCTACGGTGAAGCCTATGTTGCTCCCTCGTTGTCACTCAGCAGAGGTTCAATCAGAGGGCTATATTCAGGACTTGTTCTCCCTCTATCCCTGAAGAAATTTCCACTTCATGTAGCTCCAAACATTAAGGTAATGGCATAACCCACTTTTCACACAAGAGAATTTTAATCCAAGTATTAAAAGATCTTAAATACTTACCTCACGGTCCCTTGAAGAAGCACACTCTACCTCGTTGTAGCTGACTAAGGTATCGACCGTGAATTATGTCACAAATCCTCCTATGATTTGATCAAGCCAATGATTGACAACGTGATCTTATCTTTAGAAGCTTCCAATCTTCGCACTAGCTCTGAGGTCCACACCATTGGACCTTCAAGCCTCCACCTTCCTTGGTCATCTGCCAATTTAGCAATCCACTCGTATAGTTTGATCAGGAAGCTGCAGAAGAAGATCTTGTGTATTTCTATGTATATGTATATGTCCAACCACTGTTATTTCGTCAGGCATAGATTTATGTTTTCTTACACTGCGAATTCATGGATCTTTCTATCCAACCACACCTCAATTTCTTTCTTAGTTGGATTCCAGTGATGCGACATCACACATATCTTTATCCAGATCCCAGTCCCAGCAACGGAACCATTTGTTGGCTTAGTGGGTCCTCATCCAGGTTCAAAGTTAGTTTTGCCAAATAAATCCCTACACTATTGGCCCTTTTGGCATCAACCTGCAAAGCACAGACTGAAGTCTCACCCGAAGCAGTATGGGGGGATGCTAGAACCAAGTTTCTGCACCCAGAGATGATCGTGATGTCATTTTATGCCCTAAATTTGCCTTCGCACAGATCGATAAGCTTTAGGGCTTATCGATATAACTTCCCTTAATCAACTTCTATACCTCCGCGAATGTTCGTGACTATCTTTCGGACCCTAAATATGTGAATCGGCTACTTACGTGCATCAAATATTACTCTTAACCCAGTAATTACTCAGATCAGCTTAAGTGTTTAATAAATTTTGCATACAATAATATAATCTTTGTGTAAAAAGTTAACAGTAATTGTGTTCATGTAACAATATCAATCATGTAAAGTCGCGCATTAATACACCATTATTTCATAAACCCATTATAACATAAGGCACATTCATATAAACATAAGTAAATAGACAAAACATAGGAATTTCTGGAATAATCTCTTTATTAATGCTTTAGTTCTACTTACAGACTCAAGACTTCCCTGTGCACTTAGCTGCAGGGGTCTGCGCACTTAGCTATGGACTCTCCTCTATGCCTCTGCGCACATAGCTGCAGAGCCTCTCTTCTACTCTAAGACTTCTTTTCTCTTACTCATACTAACCCATTACATTCATCTTCATTATCATATCCTATATTCCTTTACTCTCTAAGACACACCTACTTATACAATCCCATGGTCCGTGGACCATGGATAGATCTTCAAAATCTGACTCAACTTACATAAAACAAGGGTAAAACCCTTTATGACACTTTAACTATATATGAACTCCGCGACCACAACTTGCAGAGACTTTACAACAAAACTTGGGCTTTTGCCCCAAAATTGACCCTAGGGGACCCCATCCCAACAATATACCCAACAAGGATACCCTTTTCTGCAGTGGATTTTAGCTTCTCCCTCTTCTCTGAAAGGACATGTAACCATGTCAGGCACCCAAATTTCTGAAAGTGCTCAATCTCATGCTTCTACCCAAAGAAATCATCCTCAAGAGTTTTCCTCCCCAATACATGACAAGAACTCCTATTGTGAACATATATTGTGGTGCTACAAGCTCTAAACCAAAGAAATAAGGAAAACTCTAATCATGCAACATAACTCTAGTTGCTCCCATGATGGCCATGTGTTTCCTCTTAGCAATCCTACTCTGCTCTGAGTTGTAAGGAACTGTCAACTCTCTCTTAATGCCTTCCTGCTCATAGATCCACTTGAGGGAAATGGATGTATACTTACCACAATTATCTAACCTCAACACCCAAATATTCCTTCATGTTTGATTCTCCACAAGATCTTTTCACTCTTGGAACCACTTGAGGACATCACCCTTGGTCTTCATTAAGTATATCTAGGTCTTCCTAGAGAAGTCATCTATGAATATAACATAATACTTATAACCACTAAGAAATTTTGAAGACATCATACCACATACATCGCAATCAACCAAATAGGGTATACAAGTTGCCCTGTTAATACTACTTGGAAAAGTAGTCTTGTTGTACTTCTTGAGAGCACACATACCCATGCTCCATGATAAACTCAGGCAATCCTATGACAATCTCCCGTAGAATCCTAAGAGTTCCATGATGTAAGAGAGTCATCCTCTTGTGACATAACTCACATATATCCCTACTACTCCCACTAATGTGAATTAAGGCATGGCTAGGCTGAAACATGAGTCTGTATAACTTTCCCTGTCTATTCTTAATCACTTTCGTTGAAGTGATGCTAGACCCCTTAGGGTAGATAAGTATTTTTCCATGTTTGAAAAACACCTCAAATCCCCTATCCTCTATGGAGGAATATGATATCATGTTCTTATTCAACCCAGGTATATATATAACATCCCTCATTGTTATAGGTAATTGAGACTCCCTTTCGAAAACAACAATCCCACACCCAACTTCCCTAACCATGGGGTCATCTCCAAGTACCACCTCATGAATAACTCCATCCTCTATGAGATCTGTTAAGAACTCTCTAACACAAAACAGTCATGAGGTGTCACTATTAATATACAAAGCATATGAATAATATACTAGAAGCAAGACAAGTAATCAACAATACATCCTTCTCAAATTGTGTGGAAAATGCATCCACCTCTGCAGAAGCTGCAACTTGCTTCTTATTTAGACAAGTCACTACATAATGTTACACCTTATGGAAAGCAAAGAATTTAACTTTTTTCATATGCTTCTTCTTCTCACCCTTCTTCTTGGCCCCCTCCTTGGGCCCCTTCTTGAATTTCTTCTTTCCTTTAGTTGCAAGCGCCACATTCTCCCATCATCTCCAAGATGTTGACTAGAAGAGAAACCCCCAATTCTCATCTCCTCTTGCATGAAATAACCCCATAGTCTTTCCCAATCAAGAAATTTCTCTCTTTCAATAATCCCAAACAAAAATTTGTCCCATGGTTTAGAAAATTCATTTAACGAAATTCTAACTAGCTCAGATTTATCCACTCATTTTCTAACAGCCCCCAACTCATCAATTATATGTGTTAGTTTGGTAAGTTATGAAGAGATTATGTCATTTTTTTTCATCTTGGTGCTCCTTAGTTTCTCCTTAAGCACCAATTTCCTATTATGATTTTTAATCTAATATAATTTCCAAAGTGACTCCCAAATTTCAAAGGCATGGGTCTTACTTGTGATATGAGGAATCACATGGTCTTTGAAAACATCAAGAAGAATCCTCTTTGTCTTCACATTTTTCTTGTTGTAAGTTTCCAACTGAACTGGATCGTGAGGAATATCATATGCATTTTGTATGATGTCCCACATCTCATTCTCCTCCAATATCAGTACAATCCTCTCCTTCCATGCACTAAAATTTGAAGATCCTTCCAATCTGTCCTCAAACCACAAACCAAAAGCCATGAAAAAAATCAAGAAATCCTTTTCAATTGATGAGCAAATTCTTAGCACAAGGTGGTGTTCCAATTCTTGATTCAATCTGAGAATACAAGCTCATATACCATGTAAAAAACCACTTATAAAGTTCACTATAATTCAAATTTCACTTGTATAGCTTTCATCAAACACTTTGTAAACACTCAGGTTGAAATTCCAATAAAAACTATACTTAGAAAATTGCATTCACTTAATAAATTGAATTGTATTTTTTATGAGCAACAAAACAGATGACAAACTCTAGAATTTTAAATCAGAAAATAACTCAACAAACCATGAAATTGTACTAAGAAATTTTTGGACCAAATTCCCACGAAAACCCCTAGAGCGAAAACCAATTTGGGAGAGGGGGGATTTTATTATTATGCTTCAATGATCAGAGTTTACATAATAGAATTAACCCATCAATGAAATTACAAACACATATCAACTTTCAAGCCACTAAACAACCTCCAATTCCATTGTACCTCCTACCTCAAAAGTGTTCCCATCGTTGTCTAAACTATATAGCCTGTACGAACTGTACAACCACAAAATCAGTGCCAAAATTGTCATGGAAAGCATGCAAACAACTGTTGTATGGTACAATACTCTCATAAATTTGTTCCCCTTCTCAATCTTGATTTGTGTGCCTCTAAACTAGTGTATGGACTATATTTTCTCTATTGTATGGCCTACAATCTATTGTCACACTGCCTTGGGATTCATGCTAGCACTCTTGTCTTGAAATTTGTGCCACTTGACGGCTATAATCAGCAACTCGTCCCCCTTCCTTCAACTTGACCTTCTCTCTTCACGTGAGTCAAAGACAAAACATTGTGTCCTTTGACCCCAAGATCAAGGGCTGATATTTAATCTTGGGCCCTCTTGATCCAATCTTGGTCCTTGTAAACTTTTAAATCAGACTTCTGATCAAGTTAAACATCAAAATCAACTAATATTTCTTTATCTAGAGAGCTTTTATTTATATTTTTTTAACACGTCAATGTATCTTTAAATGACACTTATAATATTCAACTCACTTAATCTTATTATAATTTCATATAATATTATTACAATCTCGTGATTTTAGTAAAATTACTCTATTTTTAATATATAAAACTACATATATCCTAATTTAGTAAAATACTTATGTTTACTTATTATTAAATTTTATATATATATATATATATATAAATTTTGTAAAAAATATTTTATTATATATTATTAAGTTTAAATTTTATATCCTCCTTTAAAGTGAACCCTCTCTATTACACTTCACTTCATAAGGAATCCGAGTATATTCTAATAAAAAATAATGATCTCTTTCAAAGTCATAATGATCCTAATATCTTTTCATCAAAATAATATTCCCATTTAAAATACATGAAAAATAAATTTGATGCCTTAATCAAATGTAACACATATTTTAAAATATTTTTAATTTGTTACATTTTAAAATATTTCAAATAATAAATTAAAAATGGGAAAAAATATTTCAAATAATAAATTAAAAATGGAAAAAATAACCGATCGGAATGCACATCATATTACTTACATATTTTATCATATAATTAGTAAGTTTGTGATTCTTCTCACATGTGTGAACAATTCTAATATTTAATGCAGTTGTCTATAATGCGACTTTTTGGAAGCCTTTCCAGTGGGTTTTTCCAGTCAAAATCCGGCAGCAATTTATTGGAATCTCAAGTTTGATAGCTAGTTTCTGCACAATCAAAGCGTCCCAGGGGTTTTTCAGGGTGCTGAATCCAAATATGCAGTTAAAAACCCATTTTAACTGCAACAAATCAAGATTTAACCTCAATTTCTTCCGCCGGATTCCGTCACCAGAATCTCCAAAAAGTCGCATTATAGGCAACTCCATATTTAATAGCTATAAAACTTTAATGACCTAGCCGTGAACAATGAAACCGAAAAACCAACTACACGACATTGTTTTATGCACCAATTTTGTCATATGCATTATTGTTAATATTATTGATGTTATTAGCCTAAATAAGTGCCTTTTTGGATGGGGAGCTTAGGTTTTCGGTCCCAGGGCATCGGGGAGGATGAGCGGTGGCAGGAAATGGAGCACAGATGCCCTTTATGTTCAGAGACTAGACAACACTTGGACTAACCTGGGTAGAGTCATATTTTTTCTAGGGAATAGGAGCAAGGGTTTTAGGCTTTCAACCTGTGGCGGCAAAAACATTAGTTTTTCTTGTTTCAACAGTGGAGGTTACATTTCAGTTTTCACTGCTTACTTTTTGTTGCACGCACCCTTACCTGGGTTTTACAGCAAGATAAGTTACAACCTCCTTTTATTCTCACTAACAGATAATAAAAATGGTTAGCCCAAAAGACTATGTTGATTTAGAGTCAGAACCGGAAGATATTATGTCAGTTTGGGGCTTGGAGCCCACTCAGCAGAATTTAAAGAAGGTAAAATTCCAGCTAGGTCCCCTCCCGGAAAAAGAGGAGTTTCAAGGCTGGAATGGAACTCTGGGGGTGGTTTAGGGTTGTTGGAAGAGGCAAAACCATTCTCCTCAAAGGCGTTTTGCTGGTTATTTGACATTAAGTCACTGGACTGATAGGAGAATGCATCGGTCTTGGTGAGTCAAGCGGTAGGGTTGTCAGTGGAACCACTGATAAGTCCAAAACACCTCTTGTTGTTCTTGTTTATCGATTCTTAACGGGTGGCTTAAAAGACAACATAAAGAGTAGTGGTATTGGTAGAAATGAGGGCCTTAAAACATGTCTCTTCAAGGAACCAGGGGCAGAAGACCTAGTTTCGGGCTAGAGATTGAATAGAACTCAGGCTTGCAAAATCCCTATAACCGTAAGAGATCTTAAGTTCTTTGAGTCTCTTTTGTTAAAAAAGCAGGAAGAGGTGCTCGAGGAGTTTTTTTCAAAGGATTTCTAGCTTTAAATGAAGTCGGAGACCATAATCGTCGGGCTGACCCGCGAAAGGAAGGGGCGGGGGTTTTTCCTCCTTATCACAAGGTTTTGATTATGTGGGGTCTTTGGGATCTGGTCCCCTGGGGTCAGGGGATAGGGTTCAAAACCTCATTTCTGAAGTAGAAGGGCATCCAATAGATCTCAGGATTTTTCTCCAAAGGAACTGGGCATCGGAGGAGCTGCTAGGGCCAAACCTTGAGCTTGAGAACCATGAAAGTGAAGGGCATTCAACTCATCTACCATCTAAGAATAGTCAGTCCTCTTACTCGAAGAGGAAGAAGGGAAAAGTGATTCAGAAAAAAGCAGAAAGACCCAATATGATTCTTTGGGTAAACATTTATATGGATGAGGCCATGGAAGCCTCGGAGTTAATTATGGTTGGGAAAGAAAAGGGCATGCATTACTCAGCAAAATATATATCTCAGAATGGTTAGAAAAGGCTTGGATCGAGGGATGAATTCATAGGTTGAAGTAATTACTTTGGCACGAAGCTAGTTTATGGTTATATTCTCAGATGGAGAAGCAGTGCACTGGGTATTAGAGTGCAATTGGGGTTTTGGGAAAGCTCCATTTTTTTTCAAAAAATGGACCCCTCTTTTTTATGCCCAAAGATAGACTCGAAGAAATCCATGTCTTGGTTCCTCTTCCATCATTAGCACCTCAAATTTCGTTAGCGGATGTATTCAAAGCCATTGACAACAAATTGGATACTTTTCTTGATGCGGACATGTCCTTCCTTGCCACAAAGTAAAGGAAGGTAGTTTGTATACTGGTCATGTTGGATCCGAGGAACGGTTTGGTCGATAACATGTGGATACAAGTTCATGGATATTCTTTTTCCCAATTAATCTATTATGAACAATTACCTTTTAGATGTCACCATTGTCACAAACATGGACATTTAGCAAGAGATTTCCCTCTGGGGTTTAGATGGTAGAGAAGACAAAGGGGTGAGCCTAATCAAGTGGGTCAGAAAGCAGATGATGAGGAGGGAGGACATCAACAAGCAGATATTTTGGTGCCAATGGAGGTATAGGATGAACAAATAGGGAGGCCTGGGATTCATAACAACCCTAAGATCAATCATATGCGGGAAGTCCAAGATGAGGTGGACTTCATTAAACAAACACCTCATTCCACGGGTACATGTTCTCATCCTTTATCCTCTCAATCCTTTTTTATGAAATCGTTATTGGATGTTTTACACAAGCCTAGTCCCTCGAAGCCAAAATGAGAAAAAAATTCCCTTTGTAGTAATGACTCTCTTACTTTAGACAATATAGTTACCTCTATCTCGGGACTAAATATTTCAAGTTTCCCCTCTTTGAGTCTTGAGTGCCCTTTACCCTCTGAAAAACCCCACTGCAACGTTCATCCTCGGGACAAAAAATATTTCCCATCTGAAGTTGTGGGTGGTCTTGGGATCATCCAAGAGTCCTATGTTCTCCCCAAAACTTGAGGTAGGAAATTGATTATCTCAAAAGCTCAGATAAAAGCTAAACTGGATATAACTAATGGAAAACAACTCTCCCTAAAAGGGGCGCTTAGAGCAGCACAGTTCCCGGTGGTGGTTACCAAATGATCATTATGTCTTTCAATTGTAGAGGTATTTCCAGCACCTGTAAGAAGTTGGCCTTAAAAAACTTATTCAAGTATGTATGTTTTGATGTAATCATGCTCCAAGAAACCCTTGGTGTTGCAGAGACCGTGATAAAATCTTTGACTAATATGTTTCCAGGCTAGTGCTTTGTGTCTATTGATGCAAATGGAAGATCTAGGGGGTTAGTGATGGGCTTAAGGGACAATAGTATTAAACTTATAAATTAATGGGGCTCAGATTTGGTTTTAGGGGCAGAATTATACTCCTCAGATCTTTGTTCAAACCTCACCCTCATCAATATTTATGGGTTGTGTCAGGAAAGGGCCCTTTTTTGGAAAAAAATGTTCTCAAAAACATTATTGAATAACTCAAAGGTTGTTTTGGGTGGGGATCTCAATTTCTCTTTAGATTTGTCGGAGTCTTGGGAACCCCCAGGTTGACCCATTGGCTGAATTTTTCTTAAACAAAATCTGATGGGAAGGTTCATTGACGTTGATATGATAAAAGTCAAGCCCACCTGGAGGAATAGGCGAGTTGGAGAGGTTATGGTAGCTAATAGATTGGACCAATTCCTACTAAAGGAGGATCTTTCTGCCCAAATTCCTTTCTTCATGCAGTGGACCGGTACTGGTGGGGACTCTGATCATTTCCTTGTTTTCTTGGAGCTAAAAGAGGTCAGTAGGACCCTGATTTCCCTTTTAAATTTAACTCCTATTGGATCAAATATCTTACTTTTAACGGGATAGCAAACGATATATGGAGACCTCATGTCAGAAACCAAGGATCCTCCCTTGCTCAATCCTTTATGGAAAACTTTAAAATATTGAAGCAAGCAACGATTTTATGGGCAAGGGAAAAAATCTTAGGGATGAAGTTGTCTTAAAAAATATAGAGGTAGAATTGGAAGATTTGGAAATCCCAGAGGGGGATGGTTATGATACGAAGGGAAAAAGGAAAGGATAAAACAAATGGAAGTGGAAAGAAGAAGGATCTTGTTATCACCAAAAAATTGATCATCTAGCCTAATTTACTAGATGGATTGAAGTACACCATGTAAGGCCAATTTCACCATAGTAAAATTGTTTTCACTGTGATAAATTACTTAATAAACCATGTTTGTTAAGTAATTTATAATTAAACCCATGAAGAATAATTAAATAAATCACTATTTATTTAATTTTCTTCTAGGAATAATTAATTAAACCATTGATTAATTAATATTCCTTGTCATATTTGACCCAATGATGAAAAATAAACAGATGAATTATTAATTATCTTATTTTTCTCTAGGAATAATTAATTAATCACTAATTAATTATTATTCCTTTTCAATTTTAAATAATTAAATAAATCATTATTTGTTTATTATTCCTTAACCATATTTCTTGAGATGATAAATAAATCATTTATTTTATATTATTTCTAAATAAAAGTTTAAATTCTTTTTCCCTTATAACCAACGATAATAAAATATTCCAAGTGGTTATTCCAAGAATGGGGTTAATATATTTTATTATTGCTCATTATTCAAAGATAACTCAATATTCTATTATAAATAGAAGGGTTTTCCCATTATTCACTTTTGATTATTTTCATTGTTGCACTCATTGTTGTAACTCTGATTATTATCACTATTGCACACCATTTTTTTTCCATTTGAGTTCCCATCGAGCTCAAACATCTTATTTGTTGGGTTTACACATTATAGAGGAGAGAGACTCTACACAAGTTGAAGACGTTTGAGGATAGCCAAGAACCCATCCCATAGAGGGGAACTAGTAACATTTATTTTTTCCCTTCACAGGTGTTATAATAAAATATGTTCTTTGTATATCTGGTTTTCATTGGATTATTGGATTTATTATTACTATTTCATTTTGTTGTTTAACTATGATTATGGCATAGATCAGGACTTTGGTAGGTTTTGTTTCTATCTGTTATTGCAGATCTACAATGCTTAGCATCCATTTTATTGTTGATATTGTTTCTCATCCACAGTCTTAGGTGACTTCTTTCCATACACCTTTGGGAAGAAAACGCTATAACATATCCTAAATGACATTCAAGAATAGTGGAGGCTCAAGAGTAGGGAAATCTAGCTTGAGGCTAGGGACGAAAACTCAAAATTATTCCAAAATTATGTGAAGGGCAGGGAGAATGTAAATACTATATGGGAAATTAAACAAGCAAATGGTGGTGTGGAAAAATCCTTTGATGATCTAGCATCCCTAGGAAGCACACACTTCGAAACCTTGTTCAAGGCCCCGACAGAAAAACCTTAATAACTGAAGTGATCTGTGTGGCCCATTTTTTCCCTAGATATGCAGAGGAGGAAGAAAATTATCTACTCATGGCTCCCATCACAAAAGGGGAAGTTGAAGGGGTAATCAAATCTATGCACAAAGATAAGATTCCTGGGCCTGATGGATGGTTGGTGATATTTTTCAACACTATTTTTTACCTTTTAGGCGATGACCTGACTGGGGTGGTGGATGAATATTGTCTCAGAGGATTTGTTCATGAGCCCCTCAATTCTACTTTTTTGGTTTTAATTCCAAAAATTGATGACCCTCAAAGTTTTGATGACTTCAAACCTATCTCACTTTGTAACTGCACTTATAAAGTCATCGCCAAAATCATAGCAAATCACCTCAAATGAATACTCTCTACAAATATTTGTAAGGAACAATTTGGCTTCCTTGCAGATCCATGAGGCCATTGTGGTGGCATAGGAATATCTGCACAACATTAAGAAAACAAAAAAAAACCCTCAAAAAAAGGGAATGATTATCAAAATTGATCTATTAAAGGCCTCTGACATGATTAGTTGGATGTAATTGCGTCTATTGTTGACTCACTTAGGGTTTTGCATTGGACTCATAAACTATGTTATGGGATATATACCAAATCTAATCTTTGTTGTTCTCATCGATGGAGTTGCCTCTGCCTTTTTTCATAATTAGCGAGGACAAAGACAAGAATTCCCTTTGCCTCCCTTACTTTTCCTCATCATAGCAGAAGGGCTAAGCCAACTGATTCTTGCAGCCAACAAAAGGGGAAATTTCGAAGGAATTGAAGTAGAAATAAATATTTTTATTACTCATCTCATTTTTGTTGATGATATTCTTTTTTTGTGCGATGGATGAAGGGGTGATTTACATCAGCTGAAATTAGTACTAGATTTATTTCTAAAAGCTACAAGGATGATCATCAATTATCAAAAATATACTATTGTTCATAATGGTATTTCGTGTGTGGAGGTCAATAGAATCCAATCATTTTTCCCCTTCTAAGTAAAACCAATGATAGAGAGTTTTAAATACCTAGGCTTCTATCTCAAGCCATATTCCTACAGGAAAATTGATTAGAAATGGTTGGTAGCAAAAATCGAAAAGTGAATCAAACACTAGAGATTTAAGTGGCTATCTAGAGCTGGGAGGTTGGTTTTTATCGAATCAATCTTAATTTCAATCCCAGTTTACTGGATTTCTCTTACCTGGGCTCCGAAAGGTATTCTAGCGCATATCAGAAAATTATGTGGACGCTTCTTGTGGGTTGATCGAAGGTGGATGATGTTCTTCCATAGGTTTGCATGGAATAACATTTCTCGCCCAAAGGATTGGGGAGGTGGGGAATAAACGAACTTCCATATTTTGCAAAATCTTTGGCAGCAAAATTGGGGTGGCACTTATTAACCATGGATAATATCTAGACATCAATGATAAAAAGGAAATATATAGATCATATTTATATCAATGACTGGCTATGAACTCCTGATAAAAAATTCAAAAGTTCCTCTATCATTTGGAAGGATACTTTAGATTATTTTGATCTTATTGCAAAAGGCCTTTCATGGCAAGTTAGTGATGGAAGAAAGATCAAAGTGGGTGTGGATCCATGGGTGGGATGCAGGGGGTTTTTCTTTCTTCCAAGGGATCTTTTGGAGCATCTTAGTGCATAGGGTATTTACTTCCTCAACTAAATCATAAATGAGGATCTTACATCAATATGGAATCAAGGTTGGAAATGGACTAAGGACCTTCAACTTGAGCCTCATTAGGGAGAAGTATGGCAAGGTTTCATTAGATATTTACATAGATCAAATGTTAGGATTAAGGAGAGGATGGATGAACTTCAGTGGGTCCATAGCCCCAGTGGCCGTTATTCTCCAAAATTTGGTTGCAATCTCCAAATGGTCAAATGGGAAAGAGGGGAAGTTTCATGGTGGCATAAGACATTATGGAAATTTAAATGTCCAGCAAAATATAGACTGTTCTTCTAGTTCATCCTAAAGAAAAAAGTGCCTTCATGGGATAACCTGTAGAAAAGGAACAAACAAGGTCTTGGTTGGTGTACTTTCTGCAAAAACTCTGAGGAATCTACATATCACTTTTTCTTAAGTTTCCCTTTCACCATTAAAACCTGGGAAGATTTTCTAAACCTTTTGGGTATCAAACTAAGTTGGAATGGAACAAATTTAGTGGAAACCTGACAAAATTGGTGGTCCTCTACCAATGATGAAAATTTAAGGAACATTCCCCCGATCATCTCTTGGGGAATCTGGTTTGCTAGGAATAAAGGAGTCTTCCAAGACTCGGTCACAGCTCTGTACCCTATTGCAGTTGAATGTGCCTCCATATATGAAATTATTCCTTTAATATCCCCCACTATGACTCCCAAGATCATTATATAAGAGAAAATAAAACTCCACATTCCATGGGCCTACTTCGATGTAGCCTCAGATGCTCAGGACAGATGTGGGGTAGGCCTGATCATTCATGTTAATGAACACAGATTCCTAAAGGCTTTAGTGGGTATTGGGACAGGATCAAACAATTATGCATAACTTCAAACTCTGAAACTTCTTCTGTGTTATTTGAGACAGTTGGGATAGATTCAATTCAGATATTTGGTGATTCTTTGAATGTTATAAATTGGAAAAACAATGTGTAGCGATGTCAAAATATTATCTTGGTTCCTATATTAGAAGAAATTGCTTGCTTAAAATCCGGTTTTGTTGATATTATTGTGTGTCACATCTATAGGGAGCGGAACGTCGAAGCAAATCTCCTTTCTAAAGAGGGTCTACAATAGGTTCTAGATAACTGGCATATAATTGAGTCAGTGGTGGGATAGATCTGTGTGTTGCATCAACCGACATACCACGGATAATATACTCTTTTTTTAATGCTACTACATCCTTTTACTTTCCTCGCTACTCATGATCATGAGGCAGTTTTTTTTTTTTTTTTTTGTTCATATGGGTTATGAATATGGTTATTTATGATTACTTTCTATAAACAGTTTTTTTTTATTGGATGGGTCATTTTATCTGTTCATGGGGAGTCCCGGTTTATGGATTTTAGACACTATGTGATTATTTTCTCTGAGAAAGTGTTGGTTTTTTTCATTTTTCGTAGACAGTTGTGCTTTCTCTTTTTGTGTCATTGTGGATTCACAAGTTTTTTCAGGAATGCTTAAATGCATCTACTTAATATGTAACTTTTTATTTTATTAATAAAAAGTTTGATTTTTCCTTTGAAAAAAAAAGTGCCTTTCTATAATTTAATTGTCGAGAATGCAAAAGATGTTAGATAACTTTTTAGGTTTTCGCTCACGACACAAGTTATTTTTATAATATTTTTCTTAAATTTAAATTTAAAAAATACAATTAATTAATGTTGGAGCTATATTTTTAAGAATAAAAAATTTATTATTTAAGTGACCCAGATCCGAACTCAATCATTGATCTCAAGTGAGAATCTAATCTTAGTTACCCGTCAATTAGAAGATTTAGGGTTTGAGATCAAGCTCAATGAGAAATTAAATGTTAAAATTGGCTAGGATAAGTGTCTTCCACATTGAGTTGGGGCTAGGATGTGGGAGAATATCCTAAAGTGACTTGGGAAATAAATTAACTTTATGAGATATAAATTTATGAGATAAATTTAAATTTAAGTGAAGTCAATGAAAGGTTAAAACATAGTCGTTGGATCAGAAGGGGCTCAGATCCAATCTTAGCCATTGATCTTAGAGGCTAGTTGGAAGGTCAAGGGACACCCATTTGGCTTTTAAAGTGTCTTGAATCCCAAGGAGAGCTCATTTTTCATTTGGTGTGAGAGACACAAGAGTCAAAGAGGAGAGGTTGAGCTGAAGAGAAGGTGAGGACAATGAGAGGTGTGATTTCGAAGGAAATCAAGCATTATTTTCCAAGCAACAAAAGTGGCAAACAAATCAAGGAAGAGGTACCAACCTGAGAGAAAAGTACAGAAACACCATACAGTGCATTTATTGTGTGTTCCACAATCAATCTAGTTTGTTATTTATGCATAGAAACTTATGCAAATTTCTAAGTGGGCTTGGTGTGTTTTTTGAGGCAAATTTAAGCTACTTTCAGGGAATGAAATTCGAGGATGAGCTACTGCACCTATTGTTGTTGTATAGCGTACTATTGTATAGAATTATGGCAAATTTTGGAATTGAATTCAAGGGTATTTTGTGGCACAAATTTCAAGAAAAGGGGGTTTCAAATTGGTTTTGATAAGTTGTTAATTCTGTTGAATTTATCTGCAGTAAATTTTCTAAGAGCTCTAGAATAATAAAATCTCCCACTTCCATTGGTTTTTCATATAGGATTTTTTAAGGGACAGTTTGTCCAAAATTTTGAGCTTCATTGACGAGTTTCTTGGTTATAATTTGTTGATTTCAAGTTCATATTTGTCTTCTATGTTGTTTTTCATAAGAATCATACATATGTTTTGTTGAGTAGTATGCAATATTTTTAAGTAATTTTATTGAAACAATTGTTTTTTGTATAGACAAAGTGTTTGGTGAAATTCATACCAAGAAATTTATGAACTGTAGGTTAATTTCTTAGGGTATTTTATAACAAGGTAGTATAAAATTGGTTGCTAAGATTGAATTAGAAATGGGACAGAAATTAGAACTCAATTATGTTCATCAAGGAAGAATTTATTTTTTTTGTATTTTACATGGCTACTTGTTTGTGGTTTGAGGACAGACTGGAGAGAGCAAATGACTTTTACCCATGGAAACAAAGGATCATTATTATTCTGGAGAAAAATGAAGTATGGAACATCCTTGATCAAGACTATGTTATTCCTTCAAATATGATATTGTTGGCTCTTATAACAAGAAGAATCAGAAAGCAAAGAGAATTATCCTTGTTGCCATCAATGACCATGTGATTCCTCATGTCACTAATAAGGCACATATAAAAGAGATGTGATATTCTCTTTGCAAGATGTACCAGAGTTCAAATAAAAACTAAAAATTGGAGTTGAGAGAGAAATTGGGGAACACCAATATGTTGAATACATATACATTCACATCATACCTTAGTAAAGTATCTCAAATTTGTGATGAATTGGGGGTTTTTAGAGAGAAAATAGATTATTATGTGTTGGCTAAAGTAGCCTTAAATGGTTTCTCTAAACCTTGGGACAACTTTGTATGTGGAATTTTTTCATGGGAGAAGTTTCCTTATTGGGAAAAACTTTGGGATGATTTCATGTGGGAGGAGTTGAGACTTGGCTCAAGTTCTACTAGGTAGCATCATGGAGAGGATGAGGAGAATGTTGTTGTTGTCTCCAAATAAAAGAAGCAATTCAAGAAGGGGCCCAAGGATAGGCCAAGGGTGTCATAATATGGAATAATATGCTGTTACTTTTCCAAATAAGAAGAAGAAGCAAGTTGGAGCTACTACAGAGGTGGATGACTTTTCCACATGGTTTCAAAATGAGTTCTCATTTATGCTTTCCTTGCTTCAAGTGTAGATTCCTCACATGCTTGGTACATTGATAGTGGACCCACATTTCGTATGTCTAGTGTCAGGGAGTATTTTACTGATCTCAGAGAATATGGAGTTGTTCGTGAGATGTGATGGGCCTCTAATTAGACATAAATTAAGGCTCATGCCTATAAATTAAACATAAATTAAGGCCTATGACAATCCTTCAGCACATTAAACCTCTCTTTTTGCATTAGATAATTTATTTTTAACTTTAAGATATTCATTAGGAAGGTTTATGAATAATTGCATATTTGTGCCTAATATTATTTATTTTTGTGGAATATTATGAGAATATTGGGCAAATTATGAAGAATTGGAGGAGGAGATAATTTAGGGACTTGCTCCCTACTACACAAGGATCAATAATAAATAAAAAATCAACAAGATATTATGGAATTATGGCACAGATTGTGGAACTCCATTGATTGAGAAAATCTAGGAATGTGTTCCCTACCATTTAATGCAGATTCCCAATATTGGGGACCAAATCCACTAATCAAGGTATTTTGGTGGGGAAAGCTTCCTCCTCTCATGGAGAATGATTCCTAATCATTTTTTATAAGTACCAAGTCGAATTTTCCTCTAGGGACATATTTTCATTAGTGTTATTGTGGAGAGAGCTTGTATTTTTGCAGCTCCATTGTATTTTCTTGTAGGGATGTAATTCTATTGATGAAAGTAATGAGGATTGGTGTCATGTTCAGCTTCTAAATCTTGTTCTCCTCCATATATGTCTGAGTTTCCTTGGGTTTGGCCATCCCAAGAGTCTCAAGATCCTTTTGTATCATTTTCTTTCCTTCTTTTCGCTGCTTATTCACATGCATCTCTTATTTTTATTTCTTTCTATTTTTGCATTTAGTATTAATGATTTCTTGTTGTAGGATTGAGTTAAATGGTTGATGTAAGTTCTTTTGTAGGATCACAAAAATTATTTCATCCTTGGAAAATATTTGGAAGTTCATAGTAATCATTGAGCTGCTTGGATTAGTCTTCTTATTCCCAAATCTAGATTTCTCGAACTTCTTTGTGGCAAAGAACAGTAAATTTCTACTATTTTTTAGAGCATGCTAAAGAGCTTCAATCAAGTTGGTTCCACTTGCATTAGATCACAAAAACATTCTAGTTCATAACAAAAATCACCCCACTACATTCTCACTTGATTAGGTTAGGCATTTTTTTTATTTACTAGCTCACTAGTTCTTGAATTTATAGATTTTCGAATAGTAATGTTTTTCTATTTTTTAACATGGGTTAACAGAGGTATTTTTGAGTGATTCCACTTGGAATGGGGACCTAAGACATCCTACTTAATAAAAAATGTGTCTCGTACAATTTGGATTTGATTTTCTTGGGCATTTGATGAATTATAATTTTGTATAATAAATTTGTAGCATCCTATAGTAAATCAAGGGATCCTGTAGGAAATCACTGTAGCATCCTCTAGACATCTACATCATGTAGGAAAGCTTGTTTTGAGCCCGAATTGAGAAAAATAATCATTGAAGATGGGATTAAGCCTCTAATTGACCTCCATGCCATCAAGACCATTTTATCCCTCTTACTCCACACTTGTCTCCCCTCCCAAAGATCAAGGAAATATTAGCATTTGCATTTATAAAGCAAAAGATTTTTAAAAATGAGTTATTTTATATTTACACATGCACATAGCAATTAGTACTCTCTAGATCAAATTTCATGCTCAGTTAGTTTAAATCGTCACATGTGATAAATAGGGTTAAGGTAGGTTTATTTTACATTTATTTCATGATCTTTATGCAATTAGAATAGGTTTTTTTCCTTGTACTTTGTTTCTTGCAATAGGTTAAGGTTCCATTTCGAACATTTCATTTTCTGCAATTAGTTTAGGATTTGACTTCAATACATTCACTCCATTACATCATGACAACAAAGGAAGAACACATTGTATGTTGCATATATAGTGATGATACCTCTTAAGTTTGTACGAACCCCTGGTTGATAATTAAAGTCAGTAGCCTTGGGAGTTGCAGCATTTTTGTTGTGATACCGAGGCTCATTACTTTTTGGTGCCGTTGTCGGGTAGTTGTCAAAGTATGCATTGTTTTCTTCCCTAGTTGATTCATTTCTTTTTTACTTTGTGAAACAACAACAAAAATTGCATTAGGCATATTTCATTTCAAAAGTAGAAAACTACATTGCATTATAATTTTCATGCAATCATAAAAACAAAAAATCTCCAACACCAACCCACCCCCCCATTTGATCACGTGGTGCAGTAAGAGCCACACTGTCATTCACTTTTGCAAGTATAAGAAGAAGATGGCAAAGAATGTAGAAGAAATGGATGGAGATGACGAGGAAGATCCTCTCAGATTTCCCATTCAAGATACTGATGGTAGTGTGCAGATGAAGAACATTCCTCTATCTTTTCTTCCCAAATTTCATGGTCTAAGGTTAGAGGATCTAGAAACCTTTCTCTTTAAATTTGAGATTATTTGTAGATCTTATGGTTACTTATTAAAAACTCAAAAACTGAAATTGTTTCCAGCAACTTTGAAGGATAGAGCTCTTAAATGGTTCATGAGTTTAGGGACTAATTCACTAAGATCATGGAATGATATGCAAAATATATTTCTAGAAAATATAAAGATCATGATCTTAAGGAATAACTATTTAGAATGAATCAAAGAGAAGATGAGAGCCTAGAGGGTCTAATAGAGAGGTTCATGTATAATGTTAAAAGGGAAAAACTACATCATTTAGGATCTGACACACTAAATACCCTCTTACTTAGAACAATTAGGGATGAATGGATTGATCTCCTTAATCTCATGAGTAGAGGTGATGTATACCAATTATCATTTGATGAAATTTGTGAAACATGCAAACACATATCAAGAAGAAGGGCAAGAGTAAGTCAATCAACATCAAGATCGGTAAGTCAAGCTAAACTTGGAAATTTATTTGATAACTATAAAACATAAATTCTTAGCAATCTAACCAAATAAGTAGAAATGTTAAGAATACAAAATGATAGAAAAGAAGATATTTGTGTTATCCATACAGAATCACATGATGTTAAATGTTTCTCCTCATTACCAAGGTTGAAGTAAGTTCACCAAGAGGACAATGCAACAAGTCAATTTCCAATGCAATTATGTTATGTAGCTCCAAGAGGACCTTGGCAACCTATTCAACTTGACATGATGCAAGAGCCTAATTCACAATTTCAAGGTTTTGCATATCCACCTCAAATTAATTGGAACACACCCTTTCCCTGGCAACATTGGTCATCTCAACCCCAAAACCAATCTTTGCAACAAGGTTGGCAAGGAACTTATGGGAGCCATCCACAATATCCTCAGTATTTTCCTCAATATCATCCATACTCAACTCCATGTTATCCCTACCATTCATCTCCACCATAACCACAACCGCAACCACATCCATCTCAAATATCCACTCCCACTCAACTACATGTATCACCATTTCCAAACCCGCACATTGAAGTAGCTCGGCCCACTTACAATATTGAGTTACAACACTTCCAAACATATCCTCTTGAGATCAATGGTATTCAACATAGCTCACGAAGAGTATTGCAAAAAAAGAGATTATCTTGATATCATTGAAGGACCACATCCAGAAGAAGAATATTCAAATGAGAAGACCACGGAACCATGGGCTACAATTGATGAAGAAAAGACATCAAAATCAGAGATTGAGAAAGCTCCCTCATGGTTACCATCAAATCCTCTATGTATTCAAGAGAATAATCAGCAAAAAGAGGAAGATTTGAAGGTCATGGTAGAAGAAGACATGAAGAATGGTCCAGATAAGAAGAAAAACCAAGGACATCAAAGTTATATTGAGGTTTGGTTCCAGAAAATCAACAAGATGGAGCATCACTCTCTTCTTCAACTAAGCTTGATCCTTTCAAGGTAAAATCAGTTGGTCTCTAAAATCTAGGTACATGCCAAAGCATACATTTCAAGCCTACACATCATTTTGTCTGTCATCTTGATGTGCACATGGCTCCATGGGAAATATTCTTATACTTGAAAGTGATTTTGTTTTTCAAGTAGAGTATGGTAGAAACAAATAAAAATAAAATAAATAAAATAAAATAAAAATCTCAGGTGAAAACCTCTTTTGAGGCGCCTCAGATTGACTCATTGATTGAAAACCTCCATGAGGTGGTCAATGGGTTGGAAAAAAGGAGAAAAAATAAAAGATCCTAGGTGAAAACCTCCTTTGAGGTGCCTAGGCAGACCTACTAGTTGAAAAATTCATTAAGGCGGCTAATAAGCCTAGAAAAAAAAAAAATAAAAATAAAATAATAAATAAATAAAAATAAAAAAATTGTGTTCCATACATCTCTTTGATGAATGCATGTACTCTCCAACATCTACAAGCAACAAGAACAAGTTGGTACCAAAAGGAAAATTGGTCAAGCCTAGTCAAAAGAAGTCAAATTTTGACTTTCTCCTCATTTGCTCAAATGTTCCAACAAGGCCAAGGCCATGCCAATCCATCACCCTCATCTATTTCCACCACCTAGCCATCATTCTCAAGCTTCTACCATTCAATTTGCTTGTTGTCCTAAAAAACTATAGATGCTTTGTTTTACTACATGATACAAAAATACATAGAGAAAAAATTTGTTTTTGCCATAACTTGAAAACCATTCATCCATTTGCCAAGATGTTTCCAAGGAGATGCATATGGATGATGGTAACATGCTCAAGCAACTTTAGCAAATTCCAATGCACAGTTTTCGAGAAATCAGCCTCCATCACCTACAACCCTTTTTGCATTTTCGCAATATCTGTTCATCTATTTAAAATGTTGTTTCATGGGGAGATGCATATGGTAACATGCCCAAGAAATTGCAGAAAATTCCAGTGCACGGTTTCCAAGAAAATGATCCCCATCACCTTCAGCCATTTTTAGTTTTCTTGAGCTTCGTGAATCCATTGAACAACGTTTTTTTTATGGGGAGGTGCATAATGATGATGGAAGCATGTTAAGAAAGTTTCAGGTCAATCCATTCTACCGTTTGGGAGATATGGACAAAACAAGTCGGCTACAAAAGGTTGTCCTGTAAACCTACACGATTCCTTGAAAACCTACAGGATCCTACAGGAGGTCCTATAGGATACAAAACAACACCTACAAGATTGGCAGTGAGCAGTTTTAAAAGGGAGATATAGAGGTTGGCTTCATCAGAGAGTCATAAGGAGGTAGGAGCTGAACTTTCCCACATTTTTCAAAGTGCAAAGAATATAGAAAAGACTTCTCTTATGTGAAGAAGATTGCAGTCTAGAGGAATCGTATACACAAAATTTCCATTTAAAATACCTCATCTATTAAATTTGATAAGGAAACATATACAACACTCCACATCCATCAAAGAAACATGATAGGGGGATTTAACAAGAGGGAACCCACTAGCGCAATGAGGATTCATCAGCATCACCATCCAGTATATGTACATCAAGGAACAACATCAAAGAAAAAAGAGAAAAAACACATGCAACAATTACATGCAAGGATTTCAGTCTCCAACAAACAGCGTCTATAGGAAGGCCATCACATAGGTATAGGTATGCAATATTCTTGACATCTTCTCTTAAGCATATTATAGTTAGAAATTTGTTGTCAATGCATGAGAGATTAATTTTTATAAGATAAGGATGGGTCAGAACTCTCAGCCATCTTCAACTATTTAATTGCAGCTCACTCTGTCACTCATGCAATGTTGAAAAGCCAAATTATGAAGGGTGATGATTTCAAGGAATGAGGACAGCAGTTAAAAGAAGAAATTTTTGCAAAGGCCAAGTCACCACATCACTCCAAACCCTCCATCCACTTCATATTCACTATCTATTCATCATTTATCCATCCCATTTCATTCTTGAAAAAAAAACAAGCAAAGCATCCTCTCCATTTTCACAAACCTACACTACTCCATTTAAGCCCTAGCATCATCATCCAATCCTTCTTCATCATTTCTCATCACTCTCGTACAGTTAGAAGACCCTGAAAGAGGAGGAATGACTACTACAGGAAGGCAGAATGTTGCTACAAGAAGGAAGAAATGAACAAATTATGCTAAACCCCAAGATGATAGAGCTTAAGAGAGACCTAATCAAAACAAAGAACTCCAAGGCCATTAGGTAGTCATCTAGGCCACAAGAAAGAAGAAGAAAGTAATAAAAGGAAATGAGGTATTCACCATCAAAACAAAACTCAAACTGCAGTGATGAAAAGATGTTTTCCAAGAGGTCTCCAATCTCTTTCTAGCTTTTGTCCAAGGCCTAAAAATTGGAAAAAGGCATGGGAGTCAAGTTGAGGGCCTATCTTAGGCTCAGAATATCATTTATGCTCAAAAAGGGTTTCCTGTAGTTTTAACAGGGTTTCCTGTAGTTTTCACAGGAATTACTACAATATGTCCTAGTTCTCATCTAAAGGCAGTTTGAAGGTTTTAGAGGTGTCCAAATGGTGGAACTAGGTAGCAGAAGGTTGATAATGATATGGAAGACCTTGCTAAACTAAAAAAAATATTCAAGAACCCATCTTGAATAAAGGCAAGAAAGAAAGCTAATGGTCTCAAGAAAGAGTGATTTTTCTATGCACAAATATGCTTTTGGGCTTGTCCTTGCAGAACTTACAGCCAAGATTCTTAATGCATGAGAGAGAGGCCTCTAGGGCCATGGATGAGGCACAATGAGATCACTAATTTGCTCAGAGGATGAGCAACACTTTCAAATGGGGGGTATGATGGGCCTCTGAATTAGACATAAATTAAGGCCATTGCCTCTAAATTAAACATAAATTAAGGCCGATGACCATCCTTCAGCACATTAAACCTCTCTTTTTGCATTAGATAATTTATTTTTAACTTTAATATATTTGACATTAGGAAGGTTTAGGAATAATTTCATATTTGTGCCTAATATTATTTATTTGTGTGGAATATTATGAGAATATTGGGCAAATTATGAAGATTTGGAGGAGGAGATAATTTAGGGACTTGCTCCCTACTACAGGAGGATCAATAATAAATAAAAAAAAAACAATAAGATATTATGGAATTATGGCACAAATTGTGGAACTCCAACGATTGAGAAAATATAGGAATGTGTTCCCTGCCATTTAATGAAGATTCCTAGTATTGGGGGCCAGATCCACTATCAAGGGATTTTGGTGGGGAAAGCTTCCTCCTTTCATGGGGAATTTTTCTAGGGATAAATTTTCATTAGTGTTATTGTGGAGAGAGCTTGTATTTTTTCAGCTCCATTGTATTTTCTTCCAGGGATGTAATTCTATTGATGAAAATAATGAAGATTGGTGTCATGTTCAGCTTCTAAATCTTTTTCTCCTCCATAGGTATTTGAGTTTACTTCGGCTTGGCTATCCCAGGAGCCTCAGAGCCCAATTGTATCATTTTCTTTCCTTCTTTTCACTGCTTATTCACATTCATCTCTTGTTTTTATTTCTTTCTATTTTTTCATTTATTATTAATGATTTCTTGTTGTAGGATTGAGTTAAATGGTTGATGTAAGTTATTTTGCAGGATCACAAGAATTATTTCATCCTTGGAAAATATTTGGAATTTCATAGTAATCATTGAGCTACTTGGATTAGTCTTTTTATTCCCAAATCTAGATTTTTGGAACTCCTTCGTGGCAAAAAACAGTAAATTTCTACTATTTTTTAGAGCATCGTAACGAGCTTCAATCGAGTTGTTTCCACTTACACTAGATCACAAAAAAATACTAGTTCATAACAAAAGTCACCCCACTGCATTTGCACTTGATTAGGTTAAGCATTTTTTAGATTTACTAGCTCACTAGTTCTCGCATTTCTAGATTTTCGACTACTAATGTTTTTATATTTTTTAACTTGGGTTAACAGAGGTATTTTTGAGTGATTCCACTTGGAATGGGGACCTAAGACAGCCTAGTTAATAAAAAAATGTGTATGTACAATTTGGATTTGATTTTCTTGGCCATTCGATGAATTATAACTTTTTATAGTAAATCTGTAACATCTTGTAGTAAATCAGGGGATCATGTAGGAAATCACTGTAGTATCCTATAGGAAAGCACGTTTTGAGCCCGAATTGAGAAAAATCATCATTGAGGTTGGGATTAGGCCTCTACTTGACCTCCATGCAATCAAGACCATTTTAACACTCTTGCTCCACACTTTTCTATCTTGCCAAAGATCAAAGAAAGATTAGCATTCGCATTTATAAAGCAAAGAGATTTTAAAAAATGAGTTCTTTTATATTTACACATGCACACAACAGTTAGTCAGATTCCATGCTCAGTTAATTTAAATCATCACATGTGATAAATAGGGTTAAGCTAGGTTTCTTTCACATTTATTTCATGATCTTTATGCAATTAGAATAGATTTTTTCCTTGTACTTTCTTTCTTGCAATAGGTTAAGGTTCCATTTCGAACATTTCATTTTCTGCAACTAGTTTAGGATTTGACTTCAATACATGCACTCCATTATATCATGACAACAAAGGAAGAACACATTGTATGCTACATATATAGTGATGATACCTCTTAAGTTTGTACGAACCCCAAATTGATAATTAAAGTCAGTAGCCTTGGGAGTTGTAGCATTCTTGTTGCGATACCGAGTCTCCTTACTTTCTGGCGTCGTTGCTAGTTAGTTGTCAAAGTATGTATTGTTTTCTTTCCTAGTTGATTCATTTCTTTTTACTTTGTGCAAAAACAAAAACAAAAAAAAAATTGCATTAGGTGTATTTCATTTCAAAAGTAGAAAACTGCATTGCATTATAGTTTTCATGCAATCATAAAAAACAAAAAATCTCCAACACCAACCCACCCCCCCATTTGTTCACGTGGTGCAGTAAGAGCCACATCACCATTCACTTTTGCAGGTAGAGGAAGAAAATGGCAAAGAATGTAGAAGAAATGGATGGAGATGTTGAGGAAGATCCTCTCGGATTTCCCATTCAAGATACTGATGGTAGTGTGCACATGAAGAACATCCCTCCATATTTTCTTCCAAAATTTCATGGTCTAAGGTCAGAGGATCTGGAAACCTTTCTCTTTGAATTTGAGATTATTTGTAGATCTTACGATTACTTATTAAAAACTAAAAAACTGAGATTTTTTTCGGAAACTTTGAAGGATAGAGCTCTTAAATGGTTCATGATTTTAGGGACTAATT